>JAJOOE010016179.1:0-33519 GCA_036250405.1 Solanum raphanifolium
GAATATGAAGTCGGATTTTCAAAAAATGAAACGGATCTTTTTATATACAGCTAAACAAGTTTCCGGTAACTTCCGAAGCACATTTTTAAGAACTTTTTTTTGGGTCAAATTCAAATATAATCATTTCATTAAGTTCTCGACTCCAAACTCACATGTGAGGCTCTAGTTTCACTCTATCATTTTTCGAGTTGTTACAAGTATGATATTCAAGTATGTCATCAATATTTAAGAAGTATAATATCTAGTTATGCCATCAATGTTTATGCAATATGACTTCCCGAGACATCAATGATCATATCACAATATGATTTTGCTATATTTTTGAGAAAGAGTTTTTAAGTATGAATTCAGTAAGAGTATAAGGGAACTAAGTATTCCCAAATGTATCAGTTTTTACATTGATAAAAGAGAAACCTCGATTTCTAAATGAGTTATGTGTTCAAAAGATATTTCAAGAGTAGTTACCTCTTTTAAGAGGGTAGTTTGAGCAATTATCTAAACCAGAGGAAGAGTTATGTTTTTAAACACATGAGCATGAGTTATATATATTATTTGGAGTAGTATTGAGCACCGATATGAGAATGAGTTCAGACAACTCAAAATCCTCATAAACCATCTATGCAAGCATGGGTAAAGGATCATACTTTTCAGATGATTCCTTATTTCTTTTAAGCTTATCTTAGTGGATCCCTTAGATGAGAAAGTATTTTGTAAAGCTTTAAATGATTTAACTTCTTTATTTATTTACATTCAGCTTGAGTACATTGTTATCTATTGCAATCCTTTCTTCCAGTTAATTTTTATTCAACTATATTACATACTCATACATTTAATGTACTGATGTCATTCGACATGAATCTTTTAATGATGTAGATACATGTTCTTAGGATCCTCAACAAGAGTCTGTTGAGATGACTTCATCCGCTCGTCTGCTTATAAGTGAGACCTCTTTGCTTTCGAAGGACTCCAATTTTATTAGTTGTTAGTAGTAGTTCTTTTGAGGAGTCGTGGGTCTTGTCCCGATACTCATCTTTTAATAGTAGAGGCTTTATAGATAGACAATTTTTGAGAGTTTTCAGTTTTCAGATGTTTTATTTAAAACCTATTTTCATACTTAGTATCTTCAGAGAGTTTTGAGATTTAAAGAAACTGTTGGTCTATCCTTTCTTTCAATTTGATGCTTATGTATTCTTGAGTTAGTCTTCCGCTTGTAGTCAGCCAGGATAAGGGTTCACTTGGGGACCAATAATGGTTCTCGAGTGCCGACCAAGTGCAGAGTGTAGGCTCGGGTCATGAAAAACTTGATAAATAGAGTTGTGTCATAAGGAACTTATTCAAACTCGTGCGTTTCTTATATTCATTCGACTACCGCTCATACTTAAGGTAGTTGAAAAGAAAAGCCAGATCCTTATCGATGAATTACTCTAAGAAAAAGTCTTGAGAAGGTCATGAGACTCCATAGGGGCATGAGAGAAGCCCGTGAGTGGGCTTAAGTTTTCATATTAGAAAGAATACACTCTTATTCATGTGAATTGTGCGTTCGAGCTAAAAGAGAGATGTATTCCCATAATTTTTTCTCTAAATTTTGTTTCAGTTGAGACCCTTACGAGGAAGTGGGTCTTAGAGCTTGGGTAGTATTCACCTGAAAAAAAGTATGAGTTACGATGTTATGAGCTAGTAGTAGTAAAAGTGCCCAGAGTTAGAAGAATGCATGTAGAGGTATGGTAATCTAAGAAAGAGAGTTAGTGATGAGGAAAATTACGTTGTTGCATACATGCACCTAGTAAGTCATTAATGAGGAGTTTTTCCCTTATGTGTGGGCTAAGAAGTGGTAATTTTGTGTGGATTTCATGATAGAAAGTTGAGTAATAGTTACTAGGCAAGATGAATTAGAGAATATTTTAACCAGAGAAGAGTTTATGTCTATGTGCCATTGTGTTAGTGAAGACCAAGTGTAAGTGTTGAATAGAAAAGTAGAGTATTCATGAGGTGATAGATCTAAGCTAGGCAATAATGTGTAGTGAATGTGTAAGTAGTACTTAAGTTGTGAAAAGGAATGTGACAGTAGTCAGTAAGTGAATGGTTATGAGATAAAGATTAACTACTTGTCATGAGGTCTTAGTGAGCGAGTGTTTCTTAATTTTATCTAGTATTTATAAGTTAATATAGTATGCGAGCAATTATATTGATATCTCTATTTTGTAATAGACACTAGGCTTGAATTTTATATGAGAGTCGTGGTAAAAAAAAATGGCAACATGAGGGTGATGATGTTAGTCTTGAGATCTGATCTGGTAAACTTGACATAGAGTAAGTGAGGAATTGAGATATTTGCTGTAATGATATGAGTGGTAAAAATGAGATGTCACGCCCCAAGCCTGTACCCTGGACGTGGACGACACTTGAGAACCATTTCTGGCCCCAAGGGAACCCTTGACCTGGCTCAATACACAGCGAAAGACTTACTTAACCATAAAAGGAGGTTAAAAGTAAACTTTACTCTACTGTCTAAAAAGGTAAAATCATAATATTTCAGAAATAAAACATTCACTAGCCCAAAGAGGCAACTCAAGTCTAGAACATTAAACATTGGAAATGAAAAAAGACTCATGAACTACTATTGTCTATTTATCTATGAAGCCTCTAATACTATGAGGGATGTCGGGACAAGACCCCCGATCATCATAACAAAACAAAAATAGATGAAAATAAATAAGGAATTCTCCGAAAGCAAGGAGGCTTACCAAAGAACTCCGGAACTGCATTTGGTATCAACGAACCACCTATTTATGACCCTGACCTACTCTATCTGCATCATGAAACGATGCAGACCAAATAACAACTTGAACTTGGAAAGAAGGAAACGTACTCACCTCGACTCTACTCAACTCATGGATCTTAACTCAAAGCAGTATAAAAACAACAATAAAGATGTAGTTTATATAAAGCATTTTAAACAGTAGATAACAACTCAATGTATTCAAAAATACAATAATAACTCAGTTCTTATGTAAAATCACAAAATAAATATGTTTGGGAGATTCTCTAACCGACAACCATCACAATGATCTATGTGATGATACAACATCTCACCCACGCTGCCAGAACTGTCCTATACCTTTCCGGGGTGTAGAACTCCTTAACTAAGTGGATCCAATAAGCTATGCTTAAAAAACAATAAGGAATCATCTAAAAAGTATGACCCTTTCTACCCAAGTTGGCTACATGGTTTATGAGGACTTTGAGTTGTATGAACTAGTCCCCATATCGGTGCTCAATACTACTCTGAAAAATATAACTCAGCTCATATGTTTAAAAACATTTCCTTATTCTCAAGCTTTGAGATTATTACTCTAAAGGTTCTCTTAAAATAGATTACACTCAAAAACTCCTCATGAACTCATTTGGAAATCGATGTTTCCTCTCATTTTAAATGTAAAAATATTTACTCTGGGGAATACTTAGTTCCCATATATTCATTTCGAAATATGAAACTCAACTCTCCTCATCCTTAAACTCAAGGACTCAAGTCTTAAAACAAGTTTTAAAAGATTGTAAAAGACTACAAAATGAATCAAATGAAATCTCAACAATTTACTTTTAACTCTACCTTGAATTTGAATTGTGAAATCAAGGGTTATGATTCATATTCTGAAGGATCTATCGATGTTTAAATGTAGTTTAGAGAAGTTAGAATCAAAAGGGAGTAAAGGTATACTTTAAAAGAACTTATACGGAGCAAACGACGGAAAAAAGTGGGGGCCGGCGACCCTGGTGCGGGGAGCTTGCCCCTAAACTTCAGAGACTGAAATGTGGCGCACTGCTGGCGCGCCGCCCCAGCCCCTTTGGCGCATCTGGGGAGCGTCACCCCAACCCCTCCCCACATCATTCCGATGAATTTTCTTCTTAGACTTTTGGCCGTAATTCACCTAGAATAAAATGGTTTCTTCCCAACTCACTTAGATTCGAATACCCAACATAAGTACATGAAAATCTACTAAAAAACAACCCTCAAATTCCTAAGATTCATCTCAAGAACTCATTATTAATTATTTAGGAACGAAACTTCAAGAAATTCTTCAAGAACCCAAGTCATTCAACCTCAAGAATGAAATTATGGATTTAAAATCACATGATTGGTGTGTGGGCGAATGAATCCAACACTATGAGAACTCACATACAGTAATTTGGTGAAACAAATCCTCGATTCGTAAGAACCTTCATCGTTCTTCCTTTTCTCCCATTTTCCTCTTCTTGAACTCCTCTCGAAACCCTAAGCATTATTTAGGATTGTGAAAACTGACCCAAATCAGTTTAGACCCTTAAAATATTACTAAAAATGCCCAAAGTTGAAGGGGTAAGGAAAACACCAAAATACCCATAACTAATTCGGGTAAATTGCTTTAATTGGACAAACTAACTTCAAACAAGCATATCTCCCGATCCGAACTCAAAATTTAGCAAACACGGTGATGTTGGAAAGAGGATGCAAAGACCTTCCATTTGGTATCTTATGGGCCATCTAGCTTATCTTGTACTGAAAATTATGGTCGTTTGAAGTTAACCAAAATCTCACAACTTAAGCATAACTTGCAAAATTCTCATCAAATTAGTAATGTAACACCCCAAAAATTAGTAAGTTAAACTAGAGCTTAACATGAGGGTTAAAGTCATAAATGTAACTCCCAGTACTTAAAATAAAGGATTTTGTGTTAGAACGTCAAGGTACAACCCCTCAAGAACCAACCATGGATCTTTGAGGAGGACCCCTGGAAACTGCTCAAAAGCAGTGAACCACGAAAGGACCCACACCCCATAGGTGGGTCCATGCTCCGTGGATGGTGGGTCCATGGATAGACAAAAATCTCTATCACCAAACCACGCTTGACCAGGACGATCCGTGGTTCCATCCCTGGCCCGTTAACGTGGTCTCGTGGATGGTGACTGGGACTGTTTTAGTGGATTAGTTTAGCGGTATTTTAGGTTTTTTTGGTTTTAATTAATATTAAGTGGTGTCGTTTTACCCTAATTTAGACCACTTATATCAGGATTTGAACCCCTAAAACTAAGTCATCCAACTCATTGTTTCTAAAACTCAAATCAATTCCCAAAACTTCCTCCTGTCCAAAAATTCTCTCTCTAGAAAACTAAAAGAAGAAAAAGAAGAAAGTGAAAGCTAGGGTTCAAGAAGAAAGGATATTCACACCAAATTCATAGGGCTTTGTGATTGAGGTATAGTGGTTTTCATCCATGGGTGGCTTTCATCCATGGAGCCCTCTCAAAATAGTCAATTTCAAATGGTAGAATTACCCCAATTAGCTAGGGTTTTCTTCATTCACCATGGGTTCTTTGATTTACTGATTTTAATGGTTTAATTATGTTTAAATATGCATGAAATGATGATCTACAAGATTCATATAGTGCTCCTTTTAAGTCTAATAAGGAAAGGGTGTCAAACCCTAAACCTCAAGGAGGAAATATTGGTGGTGCTTATTTTTCTAGATCTATATGTGCCAAGTGTGGGAAGAAACATGATGGTAAGTTCCTAGCCTAGACCGATGGGTGTTTTAGTTACGGAAAGAGTGGCCACAAGATGAGAGATTTTCCCATTCTTGCGGCAAAAGGAAGGGGAACCAATAAAGCTCCTCCAAGCGGTTCAAACTCTAAGCAAAACTGCTTTTATGCTCTTCAATTCCGAGGCAACCAAGAGAGCTCCCCGGATGTAGTGACCGGTATGTTAAAAAGTCTTTCTTCTTGATGTGTATGCCTTTTTTGATCCCGGTTCTACATTATCGTTTGTGACACCTTATGTGGCGATGAGATATGATGTTTCCCCGAAATTGCTAATAGAACCGTTTTTGGTCTCTACTCCGATTGGTAACTCGGTGGTGGCTAAGAGAGTCTATAGGAGATGTCCTGTTTCCTTATCCCATAGAGTTACCCTTGTTGACTTAGTAAACATGTTAGACTTCGATGTGATTTTAGGTATGGATTGGTTGCATGCATGTTACACCTCTATCGATTGTAGGACTCGGGTGGTTAGATTCCAATTCCCAAATGAGCCTATCTTAGAGTGGAAGGGGGGAAATTCTATGTCTAGAGGTCAATTTGTCTCTTTTCTTAAAGCTAGGAAGATGGCCTCAAAAGGGTGTATTTATCATCTTGTTAGGGTGAGGGATGTGGATTTCGAAACCCCTTCTCTAGAGTTGGTTCCAATAGTTAATGAGTTCCCGGAAGTTTTCCCCAATGATTTACCCGGTATTCCTCCCGAGCGGGAAATAAATTTTGGTATTGACCTTCTCCCGGATACGAAACCTATTTCAATCCTTCCTTAAAAATGGCTCCGGCGGAGTTGAAAGAGAAACTAAAGGATTTGTTGGATAAGGGTTTCATCTTACCGAGTATCTCTCCATGGGGTGCTCCCATATTGTTTGTTAGAAAGAAAGATGGGTCTCTTCAAATGTTCATTGATTATCGACAATTGAATAAAGTGAACATCAATAATAAGTATCCTCTGGCAAGGATAGATGACTTGTTTGACCAATTTCAAGGGGCTAGCTAATTCTCTAAGATTGATCTTCGTTCGGGTTATCACCAATTAAGGGTAAGAGAGGATGATATTCCAAAGACGACCTTTAGAACCCGGTATGGTCATTATGAGTTCGTGGTAATGTAATTTGGGTTGACTAATGCTCTGGCAGCGTTTATGGAGACATGTTTGTGATTGTGTTTATCGATGATATTTTGATCTATTCAAGGAGTAAGAATGAACATGTGGACCATTTGAGAATTGTGTTGCAAGTTCTTAAGGACGAACAACTCTTTGCAAAGTTTAGGAAGTGTGAATTTTGGTTAAGGTCCATAGCTTTCCTTGGTCATATTGTGTCAAGCAAGGGTATTGAGGAAGATCCTAAGAAGACGGGTGCAGCCAAAAGTTGGCCTAGACCTCTAATGTGCTTCTTGGGTTTGGTCAGTTACTATAGAAGGTTTGTTGAGGGATTTTCCTCCATTCCTTCTCCTTTGATGACTTTGACTCAAAGGAAGGCTAAGTTTTTGTGGTCGAAAGCTTGTGAGAAAAATTTCCAAGAATTGAAAGATAGACTTACTTCTGCTCTGGTGTTGACCTTACCGGAAGGTACAAATGGTTTTGTGGTGTATTGTGATGCCTATAGATTTTGGTTGGGATGTGTGCTTATGTAAAATGGTAAGGTTATTGCCTAGGCCTCAAGGCAACTTAAAGTCCATGAGAAGAAATATCCTACCCATGATCTAGAGTTAGCGGTGGTTGTTTTTGCATTAAAGATATGGTGACATTATTTGTATGGGGTCCATGTTGATGTTTTCACCGACCATAAGAATCTACAATATGTGTTCAGTCAAAAGGACTTGAATCTTCGCCAAAGAAGGTGGCTTGAGTTATTGAAGGATTATGACATGATTGTCCTTTATCATGGCGGTAAAGGTAATGTGGTAGCGGATGCTCTTAGTCGGTTGTTGATGGGTAGTGTGGCTCATATGGAGGATGAAAAGAAAGAGTTGGTTCGTGATGTGCATAAGTTGGCCCAACTAGGTGTTCGACTAGTGGATTCCACCAAGAATGGTGTCATGGTCCATAATGGTTTCGAATCATCCTTTGTGATGGATGTGAAGTCTAAGCAAAGTATTAATCTATCTTGGTTGAGTTGAAAGAAGCAGTACTTAAAAAGTCTGTTGAGTATTTCTCCCAAGTGGGAGATGGGGTACTAAGGTATCAAGGTTGGTTATGTGTTCCAAATGTTGACGGCTTGAGGGAGAAAATTTTAGAAGAAGCCCATAATTGTCAGTATTCTATTCACCCAGGAGCCACCAAGATGTACTATGACCTACATGAAGTCTATTGCTGGAATGGGATGAAGAAGGACATCGCAGATTTGTGGCCAAATATCCTAATTGTCAACAAGTAAAGGTTGAGCACCAAAAGCCGGGAGGCTTATCACAAGTTATTGCTATTCCTACTTGGAAGTGGGAAGATGTGAACAAGAATTTTATTGTAGGCTTTCAACGTACTCTATGACAACATGACTCGATATGGGTAATAGTGGACCGGATGACTAAGTCCGCTCATTTCATTCCCTTCAAGGTGTCCTACTCGGCAAAAGAGTATGCTAAATTGTATTTGAAAGATATAGTAAGGTTACATGGAGTACCCTTGTGTATAATTTCGGATCAAGGTCCCTAATTTACTTCACAATTTTGGAAGTCTTTCCAAAAGGGGCAAGGTACCATGGTGAATCTTAGCACAACTTTTCACCCACAAATGTATGGTCAAGTGGATCACACCATTCAGACTTTGGAAGACATACTTAGGGCTTGTGTGGTAGATTTTAAGGGCAATTGGGATGACCATATGCAAGTCAAGAGGTGGAGAAACAAGGAAGTTGCCTCCGTGAAGGTATTGTGTAGGAATCACTTAGTTGACGGTGCTAATTGGGAGGCCGATGCCGATATGAAGTCCCGATATCCTCATCTTTTTCCTTTTTCTCCTATTCTAACTTGTGGTAATGAGTTCCTCTTGAGTTTTCTTGTTTAGGAGTCATGAGTGATTTATGTGTTTCCATGATTTCCTCATGTTATGAATGTTCTTGAGGAATTCATGTTTAGTAAGAAAATGAGTTTTTATGATTAATTTTCCTCATGTTGTTGTGCATTGAGTATAAATTGCCTATTTGACTTCATGAGATGAATTGATGAACATGCTTTATATGTATATGCTTTTCTTGAGTAAATGGCCTAATGGTTTCATGAGATTGTGTTGAGCATGCTTTAAAGATTGGAAAGGTAATTCCTCCTATGAACTGTTGAAATTGCATGCATAATGGGTTGTTAGATGTAGTTCATACTTCCTTATGATGCATTGAATATGTTTAAGTTGGAGTTGATGTTTCCTCCTTTTAATTGTGCATTATTTTGATGTTGCATGCATGATGGGCTAGCTCTTGAGTCTTTCCTTCCATAAGGTGTCTAGATCGTCATTCGAGGATGAATGTTCCTAAAGGGGAGATATTGTAACACCCCCGAAATTTAGTAGGCTAAACTAGAGCTTAACATAAGGGTTAGAGCCATAAATGTAACTACCCGTACTTAAACTAAAGGATTTCGTGTTAGAATGTCAAGGTACTACCCCTCAAGGACCAACCATAGATCCTTGAGAAGGACCCCTGGAAACTGCCCAAAAGCAGTGAACCACGGCAGGACCTATGCCTCGTGGATGGAAAAAAATCTCTGTCACCAAACCACGCTTGACCAGGACAGTCAGTGGTTCTATCCACGGCCCCTCAACGTGGTCTCGTGGATGGTGACGGGGAACTGTTTTAGTGGATTAGTTTAGGGGTATTTTGGGGTATTCCTGTTTTAATTAATATTAAGTGGTGGCGTTTTAGCCTATTAGACCACCTATATAAGGATTTAAACCCCTAAAACTAAGTCATCTAACTCATTATTTCTAAAACTCAAGTCAATTCCCAAAAGTTCCTCCTCTCCAAAAATTCTCTCTCTAGAAAAATCAAAGAAGAAGAAGAAGAAAGTGCAAGCTAGGGTTCAAGAAGCAAGGATCTTCACACCAAATTCAAAGGTATTTGTGATTGAGCTATGGTGGTTTTCATTCATGGGAAGCTTTCACCCATGGAGCCCTCTCAAAATCTTCAATTTCAAATGGTAGAACCACCCCAATTAGATAGGGTTTTCTTCATTCACCATGGGTTCTTTGATTTACTGAATTTAATGGTTTAATTATGTTTAAATATGCATGAAATGATGATCTGCAATGCTTTTATGATGCTTCCCTTATGAACCCATGCAAATCCCCATATTTCCCCAAATTGTGATCTCACAGGTTGGGTTGTTGATTGTGTAAAAAGAAATGAAATTATGATGAAATCCCTATCTAATACTTACATTCTAGATTTGGTGATTGATGATGGCTTTGAACTTTGGAAGGGGAAAGTGTGAGTTTATGCATGATCTTATGAACTTATGTAAATGCTATGAAGGTGCATTGAGAGTAAAGTGCCAATGTTGATTGTATTGTTGTTGTTGAAAGGTTATTCTCATGATACACTTACAACCATGATGTGAAAGATTTTCTCACATAGAAACGAATCTTTGGTTGAAAGGTTATTATTACCTAATTGAATAAATGAATAAGAGCTATCCTAATGAACTAACTTGGATTGATTGTCAAGAACATTCTTCCATGAGACATGAGTTAAGTAAGACTTAATAAGTATTCTGTGGGAATTATGCTTAGCACCGAGTGCATATTGACATTGAGATGGAATCTCTTCCGTTAGTTGAAGCTGGGTTTCTAGAAGAGGTCTCATGAGATGTAAGCTCTCCCGTGAGTAGAGGCCAGGTTTCTAGTAGCAATCTCCGTATCGCATAAACGATGTCCCCCAATAGGTTATTTAGCTAGTGTATCCACCTAAGCTAAGAGTTAATGGTTCTACCTTAGGCAAGTAGAACAACCCTATTCGGTGTGGGAGACATCGGGTGATCATGTTTTAGCGCACATGGTTTCTATGTCGGTTAAAGTTATTATTCCCACAATAAGAACATGAATAATGAACTATGGTTACTCAAGAGGCTTTATATATGAGTTCAAAGGTGTTTTAAAGATGATTATGACTTATGACTTCTATTGTCTCATATGATGTTTAAACTTGGCAAATTGCATGCTTTCAAATGAAATGTCCTTTTTTGCATGTTTCCAATGTTTTTATGCATATCTACCATACTTCGTGCATTTTTGTGCTAACTCCTACTTTTCCTACATTTTTCCAAGTGTAGGGTCCGGTTTTCGAGGTGATCATTCTAGTGGCTAAAGCTTGGACTTGTATTTTCCGAGCTTGTTGGTGAGTCCTCATGGTTCAAGGACAACTTTTTCCTATGTTGTAGTTTCTTTCATGTTCTTTCCCTTTACGGACATGTTGTATGGGCTAGGCCCTATTTCATTCATGTATTGTAATAAATGGCTATATTAAGACAAGTCTAGACTTCCACATTCTTTTATGAAAATTTTAAAGACTTGCAATGTGTTTTTACTCTTTATTATTCTAGTACTGTATGTTATGATATGTTAAGTGGCTTACATGGAGCCTTTCGGGGTTCTATGTGCCTTGTTACATCTAGGGGGTAGCCCTAGGTTGTGACAAGTTCTTTTTAACTTTAACTCTATCTAAGACCGAGGTGTTACAATATCTCCCCCTTGGGAACATTCGGGCTCGAATGAGATTTCTCTAAGCAGAATTGAGCGTGGAAACATCTACACCCAACTCAAACACCCCACAAGAAATAAATCATAATTCAACATTTCAACTTAAAGAGTACCAAGAAAAGAATTAGTACCTTGATTTGGAATTTCTCCAGACTTAAAGAGATGTGGGTATCTCTTCTTCTTATCTTCCTCAGCCTTCCAAGTAGCTTCCTCAACAAACTGATTCCTCCATAAGACCTTGACTGATGCTACCTCCTTGGTTCTCAATTTGTGAACCTGGCGATGTAGAATCTGAATGGGTACCTCCTCATAAAATAGGCTTACCTTAATACCAATATTTTTCATAGGTATAATAAATGAAGGATCACACATACACTTATGTAATATTTAAACATGGAATACTGGATGGACTGCTGCTAACTCTGGCGGTAGCTCTAATTCGTAGGCTACATAGCCGATCCTCTTGGATATCCTGTAAGGACCAATATACTGGGACTAAGCTTCCCCTTCTTGCCAAACCTCATAACACCCTTCATGGGTGAAACCTTTAAATAAACCCAATCGTCCACCTCAAACTCTAAGTTTCTTCTCCTAACATCAGTATAGGATTTCTGATGACTTTGCAATGTTATCACCTTTTCTTAAATGATCTTCACTTTCTCCATAGCTTGATGAACCAAGCCTGGTCCTATCAACCTAGCCTCACAAACCTCAAACTATCCAAAAGTAGATCTACATCTTCTCCCATAAAGAGCGTTATAATGAGCCATCTGAATGCTAGAGTGATAACTGTTGTTGTAAGCAAACTCAATGAGAGGTAAGTTATCATCCCAATTACCCTTGAAATTGATCACACACGCCCTCAACATATCCTCTAAAGTATGAATCGTGCACTCTGCTTGACCATCAGCTTGAGGATTGAAAGCAACACTAAGGTTCACCTTCGTACCCAAACCTATCTAGAAAGATCTCCAGAATTGTGCGGTGAATGCGCACCTCTATCTAAATGATGGACAACGAAACTCCATGAAGTCTGACTACCTCTTGAATATATAGTTTGGCATAATCTTCTGATGAATAGGTAGTCCTTACCGGTAAGAAATGGGTTGATTTAGTCATCCAATCCATAATAACCCAAATCAAATTATGCTGCCTGCAAGACCGCCGGTAACCACTAATGAAATCCATATTGATCATTTCCCACTTCGATACCGAAAGATCTATGTTCTAAGACACACCACCGGGACTTTGGTGCTCTACCTTGACTTGTTGGCAATTTGGGCACTTATCAACGAACTCTGCAATACACTTCTTCATAATACTCCACCAATAGACTTCTCTCAAGTCATGATACATCTTTGTGGAACTCGGAGGAATAGAGTATCTGAAGCTATGAGCTTCCTCCATGATCCTCTCTTGGAGTTCATCCACCTTTGGTACACACAATCTACCTTGATACCTCAATACACCATCTGCCCCTTGTTCAGAAGCCATTATTTTCTACTTCTGAACATTTGCCTTTAATTCAAGCAAAACATAGTCTTGGTCTTGTTTCTCTTTCACTTCGGACACTAGCGATGAGTCAGCCCCATTCATACCCACTAATCCTCTTTCATTGGAATCCATTAATCGAACTCCCACTCGTGTAACTCTGTACACATCTTTGGCTAACTCTTTCTTACCTTTCTCAACATGGGAAGTACTACCCATGGACAACCTACTCAAGGCATCAACAATAACATTAGCCTTACTTGGGTGAACGAGAATACTCATGTCATAGTCCTTGAGTAACTCTAACGACCTTCTCTCTTTAAGATTACGCTCTTTCTAATTGAATACATACTAGAGACTTTTCTGATCGGTGAACACATTAACATGAACACCATAGAGATAGTGACGCCATATTTTCAAAGCAAACACTACAACAACAAACTTTAGATCATGGGTTGGGTAATTCCTCTCGTGAATCTTAAGCTGCCTGGAGGCAAAAGCTATAACCTTGCCATCCTGCATAATAAACAACCCAGTCCAACTCTGGACGCATCACAATACACAACAAAACCTTGCATACCTTATGGTAAGGTCAACATTTGGGGTAGTAGTCAACCTAGTTTTCAATTCCTGAAAGCTTTTCTCACAAGCTTCAGACCATTGAAACTTTGTTGTCTTCTGAATCAACTTAGTAAAAAGGGCTAAAATAGACAAAAACCCCTCGATAAACCTTTTATAATAACCAGCCAATCCCAAGAAACTCCTAATATCTATTGGAGATATGGGCCATGGCCAGTTCTGCACTGCCTTAATCTTTTGAGTGTCAACTCGAATACCATCACTAGAAAAAATATGGCCTAAGAATGCCACTGACTCAAGCCAAAACTCACACTTGGAAAATTTTGCATACAACTCTCTATCTTTGAGAGTTTGAAGAACTACTCTGAGATGACTAGCATGATCCTCCTCATTCGTAGAATAAATCAGAATGTCACCAGTGAATACGATAACAAGCATATCAAGATAAGGCTTAAACACTCTGTTCATAAGGTCCATGAATGCTGCAGGAGCATTAGTCAAACCAAAAGACATGAGTAGAAACTCGTAATGACCATAGTGGGTCGGGAAAGTTGTCTTTGGAATATCACTCTCTCTTACTCTCAACTAATGATAGCCAGATCTAAGGTCTATCTTAGAAAAACAGGTGGCACCCAGAAGTTGATCAAAAAGATCATCAATTCTCAGAAGTGGATGCTTATTCTTGATAGTAACCTTGTTCAAATGACGGTAATCTATACACCTTCTAAGAGAACCATCTTTCTTCCTCAAAAATAATACAGGAGAGCCCCAAGGTGAAACACTTGGTCGAATGAAACCTATATCAAGAATGTCATTCACCGGTTTTTCAACTTTTTCAACTTTTTCAACTCAGCTGGAGCCATTCTATATGGTGGAATAGATATAGGACGAATAGCAAGCCCAAAACACCTCTCACTTTAAGTGAGCTGCCAGGGACCACGTGGGGCTCCATGAGCCGTGTTCATGACCACGAGCCATGGTCCCATCTGTGGTCTTGAGGCAGTGGTATGGAAACAATTTCCTTTTAGTTCACAAGCCCAAGGCATCTCCAGGAGGGGCTTCACGAGCCCTGAAGCAAGCCATGAGCCGTGATCCCTCTCGTGGACCTTGAGGTAGTGGCTAAGCCACTTTATCCTCAACCCCTCTACCCCCAAGGCATGATCAAAGCCACTCCCATGAGCCACTAAGGCTTCACGAGCCGTGAAGTGGCTCGTATGGAGGGGCCATTTTTTAGGCTGCCTAATGAGGCTACTACCTCCACCTCCATGAGTTGCACCACAACTCGTGGTGTCTACTATGGGTTAAGAAGACCCTCGTGGTTTTGGTGGGCAGTGCCTTGGCCAAAATGGGCAGCCTTGGCCCCTTGCCTTGTTCTTTGTCCATTTTCCTTGACTCCCGACCTTCTCCCTTGACGTTAACCCTCACGTTATGGCCCTAGGTTAGCCTACTAGTTTCCGAGGTGTTAAATCTAGGCATGGAATTGAGTCCCATTTTGGGGTACAAGCTCGGTAAGGCATTTTGAATCTTTTGATAGGGTCAAATTTGGGATTTCCAGTGTGGTCCCCACATTCCCATTTTAACTTAAATTTGGGTATGTTTCCAATTGTTGCGATTTTACTATGAAAAAATATATAGTGACGCTGTGATTGATAATTTAATAATGTGGCGGTGTTCAGAGGAGTTACAAAAATGGATTGATCGTGTGTGTTGGATTTGGAAAACTTGTGATCCGTTTTGTCGTAAGCTTCCATCTACTTTCTTGATTGAGCTTCTTAAATAATTCCTAGTATAGGTTTTGTGTAATTTTAGATTGTATTTTCCATGTATTTAGCTTGCGTCTTGTTATTCTATTTTCTGTTGATTCGGTAGGAGACTTACACTTAGTGTGGGTGTTAGGATTGTTGGTTTCCCTTTTTTCCACCTTGTGGTGTGTTTTTGCTATGATACTGATACTTGTTTGATAGGTGGCTAGACTAGCTTTTCCTGAATTGACTTTTGTATGTTGTAGGGCCTAGTTGTCTTAGTTGTGTGTCGTCCCTTTTGAGTAGTAATTGGGAGATTGCTAGTTTTTAGAGTTGTGTATTGGGTAGTTGGCCTTCTTTAGTGTGGTAGTCTATTTTGGTTTCTTTTTCCCTTTTGTCTTAGTTTTTTTTCGATTGCAGAGTTGTATTTTCGCTCGTTCGGCTCCTTTTGGATTCTTCTGCTTCTGGTGGTCTTGGGGTTTGGTTATGGTTAAATAGAAGTTGGAGCTGTGATCCCTTGTTGCGTATGGATTAGCTGTTATGTTGGACTGATCGTGTCAATTTTTCAAAAGCTCCTTGGAGCTGGGCTCTTTACAGACTTGTCATTCGTAGGATGGGGATCTTTTGGATTAGCGTGGTTAGCTTCAGAAGGTTGTGTTTCATTTGGATTTTTTGTTCTTTGAGAGCCAAAGGTGGACTTTGGGCCGTGCCTTGGACTGAGTTCCTTGTTTTGATGGTTATTGTTCCTCAATGTTCTTGTAGAGCTTTTTTTACTTCTGAGGGTTGAGTTATGTCGGTTTGTAGAGGGGATTCAAGTGGTGCAGGTGATGTTCAGGACGACTAATGACCTAAAGAATGCTCTTGATGATTACAAGGTGTTAGATATGGAACATAATGTTAGTTATTCGATTTGGGAGTTGGGTTGCATCTACCATGGTCCTGCGGTTGCTCTATTCTATGGTTTGAGTTTTTGGTTCTGGTCTACTCAGTCAGGAAAGTTCAATTAAGTTGGGTGAGGGTTGGAGCCCAAAATGCATTTGGAAGAGTTTTTGGAGTTTTGAAGTGAATTTGATGATTTTTCACTTAGCCTGAGTTTTGTGATGGCATTGTTTGATTCGAGAGCGTGTCATAGGGTTTGGCGGAGCATGCAGACTCAATATCGTCATCTTTTTGTGTCTTTAGGCAGTGTCTATCCATCTTAATCTATGATGCACAAAACTATGAAATCGACTAATCCAAGAAAGAGAATCTCGATCAAGATGAATTTGCTAAGCGAAAAATAAATCTGAGAATAATAGCTGAGAGAATTTTATTCATAAAGAGAGAAAAAAGTTATTTCATTAAGCATGAATTATTTATTCTCATACAACCTGTATATATACAATGACTAAAATGAATCTACTGACTATCGTTGAAACTAACTTCACTATAACAAGTAACTCTTAACAAACCAACAGATTCATCCAGCTCTATGTGTCTTAACCACTTTTGCCACCTCAACTAATCAATTATTTAGCTATTTTGAATTTCCATTTACTTGCAACAATACCCCCGATGAAGAGCAACCATGACCTCTAGGGTTAAAATAAGGGATCATATGTTACAACTTAGTGAGGCACTCCCATGTAGCTTAATCTTCAGGGATACCAGTCCATTTGACTAAAACCTGTCTAACAACTTTGTTTCCCCTCTTCACTAATCTTTTTACCAACAAAGTTTCAGGAGAAGGACAATAAGGGTTGGATAAGTGAAACCGTACAGGATGTGTAATAACCAATGGTAACTCATGACACCTCTTTAGTTGAGAGACATGGAACGTATGATGAATTAGCACATTTGCCAGCATTAAGAGACTATAGACCATAGTACCAATCTTAGCATCAATAGGGTAAGGCCCAAAATACTTGGTTTCAAGTTTGTTAAAGTGCTTAACGGCTACAAAAACTTGTTTGTAAGGTTATAATTTCAGATATACCGAATCTCCATTAGAGAAAGCCTTGTATGATCTATATTTATTTTCCCTCATTTATTTTTATGCCTTCTCTATATAAAACATGATCAGCTGTGTGATAACTTCTCTGGCAGCCAAAGACCTGTCCACCATGTCAATAGAGGACTCACCAACCAAACAAGGAAGGTGTAAGGGTGACTTTTGACCATATAACACCTCGTAAGGAGTATCGTTAATGGTAGTGTGATAAGTAGTGTAATACACAGACAACTCCTTAGGAAAATCTAAACGAAAACACCACAAGTAAGTCTCTAGTGTCCTATTAAACACCCCTGTTTGACCATCAATTTGGAGATGGTAAGCAGTACATCTTTGAAGTTGGACCCCTTGTAGAGTAAATAATTTCTACCAAAATGAACTCATGAAAACAAGATCTCTTTCACTGGTCATAGTTATTGGCATGCCATGCAACTTAAATAGATTGTCAATGAGGCTTTGATCAATAGCCTGAGGAGGGTAAGGATGTTATAGGCTGATAAAGTGATAAAACCTTCTAAGTTTATCTACTACTACCAGAAGAACTTCCTTTCCTTTAGATGTAGTAAGTCCTTCAATAAAAACTGAAGGCATATATTTGTCCAAACACCCTCAGGGGCATCACATGTAATTATTTTAATAAATTAGGTGAAGCCACAACATCATACTTATGCTTTCAACAAATATCACATCTGTTAATGAAGTCCATAGTGTCTTGAATAAGGCCCTCCAATGAGATAGTAATTTATTATCCTAATAGCGGTATTTATTCATGAGTTCCCTCCTTGAGTTATATAAGTCATAACTATAAAATAGTTCTTCTCAAGGCAAGTTCATTTCCCACTACAAGTTTGCCTTTCCATCTCAACTTCTCTCTACACTAAGTATAAGACTTGAAAGGTTTCACATGCAACTTGGAAAGTATCTTGGCAAATATCTCCTTTAAAGGATTAAACACCCATGTTTTCTTAATCTGCACGAACAAAGCATTATTGGGAGTAAGTAAGGAAATAGTCAATAACTCTACACCGTGTTTCCTAGATAAGGCCTCAACAACCTTGTTTTCAGTAAATTTTTGTACTTAACAGAGAAGTCAAAACAAAAATAATTGCTAATAATTGTCTCTAATACACAAACATAGCCTGCTGTTTTGGAGCCAAGGACCTGTTTATATATGCAATATAATAGCCTTTTTTGCATTACTAATTCTCCAATACCCTTGCCATTGGCATTAGTTTAAATCAATAAGTGCACGAGTTGATACCATGGCTTGCTTCAAGTGTTGAATGTTGCACTAGACTCATCAATTTATACAAAGTCTTCCTCTTTTAGCAATTCATGCAATGGTCTACAAATGTAACCAAAACACTATGCCAATCCCAGAAACCCTCTTGATGTATTTGATACTGATAGGCATAGGCCATTCTTTTACAACCAAGATTTTCTTTAGATCACTTGAAACACCTTCCAATACTAATGTCCCAAATACTCTACCTTAGCTACACCAAATGCACATTTCGACATTTTAGCGCACAATTAATACAGTTTCATTAAAGAAAACATATTTTCCATATGAGCAAGATGACAAACAATATTACTATTGTAAATCAGTATGTCATCAAAAGTATCGAAACTGACTTCCTTAAAAAAGGTTTGAACACAACATTCATGAATACTTGGATGGATTATGGAGCATTGTTCAAGTCAAAAGGCATGACTAAAAATTCGTAGTTGCCTTCACGAGTTTTAAATGCACACCTATGAGAATCACCTTGAGTTATTCTCAATCTGTGGAATCTTGCTCTCAAGTCAAGTTTGGAGAAAACTTGAGCAGCCCCACCCACCCACCCCAATTCATCTAAGAGATCCTCTATTAAATGAATTGAAAATTTATCTTTAATTATCATTTGGTTAAGGTCTCTATAATCAATACAAATCTTTCAAGTATCATCCTTCTATTCAACTAACGAGACATGTGATGCATAAGGACTAGTACTATATTGTATCACACCTTGATCCAATATTTGTACTAATTTCTCAGTAATGTTTTTTAACTCCGAGATATTTGTAGATTCTCTTACTAGCAAGATTAGATGCTTCCTTAACAAGAGTGATGTGATCGAATGACCCCTTATGTAGTGGCAGTGATGTACGCATTTCAAAAGATACAACAATATTTCTCTATTGGTCTAGACAAGAGTGTTGCAATCTAAGTACCTTTAGTAGCTTTTAAAACATTGGACTGTCCTTGAGCTGATGTCTCTTGCATCAAAGTCATCATGAATGATTGAGCATCTGGCCTCTTATATTATTTAGTAACTGGAATTACATACCTTAAGTTGATTTCCAACACCTCTTATGATATGTTTCTTCCCCTCGTACACAAATTCAGTAGATTTGTTTTTACAATCAAATAAGATTCCGCCTAAGCTACTCAACAATTGCACTGCCAATACAGTGTCCACATTTCCTAGAGGCATAAGTAGGAAATGTAAAGAAAAAATTGTTCCTTGTAACAACTATTGTTAATTCCTTAAAATTGAACTAGTTTGTACCCTTCTTCCATCGGCCACACTTATAGATTGTTCAATTATAGTAATAGATTTACAACATAAGTTGTTATCTACTTATTGATCAATGAAATTATGGGTGTTCCTAGTGTCAATCAACACTTGTAAGGGTCTCTTCTCATGATACCACATAACCCTTATGGTCTGATACCTATCACAGACATAGTAAATGCTTGTAGTGAGATAACTATGAATTCATTTGCTACACTATACACTTTTTATAACTATACTTCTTCATTGAGATCCATTGACTATTCTACCAACACCTCAACAAAGTGAATTTGTTTCGTGGCTCTACAATTATGTCCCATTACATACTTCTCATCACACAAAAAAATACCCCTTGAATTCCTCTTAGTCATCTCTATTGTTGTATTGAATATACTAGATTGTTGTTGTTTGGTTCAGAAAGGTTTCTTGAATGTAGAATTTTGGAAAAAAGATTTTAGGTTCATTATAATTCAACTATGAGTAGGGGTAGGTAGTAAAGGAATTTGAGACTTGGAATTAGGTTTAAGACCCCAAGCTTGTGCCTTAGCCTCAAACATTTCTTCATGTAACTCTCAATTTTAAATGATTGTAACAATGTTCTTGGGGACTAAATTTTTACAGGTTTATTTAGTTTTAGTTTGAGAGCCTCTAGGTGTTACCTGATGGTATTTTTATTTGAGACTACCTATCAAACTCAGCCTAATACTCCCTTACACTTCCAATTTGTTTAATTTTTTTAAAAGCTTTCATAAAATCCTCATAACCATCACCAGATATTTCATTCAAGTGCTAATACATACTCAACCCATGTAGGATCCAAACCTAACACCCTAGATTTCAAAAAGGATCTATGCCTATCTATAGCTTCTCCTTCTAGTTTTTTAGCAGCCATCCTTATCATATTATCAAAGGGAACTTCATTCATAGAGAAGTACCAATAAACTTTATATAACAAAGTTTGTAACTATCTGCCAAAAAAATTAGGAAATTCTACTATAGAATAAAGAATGAAAGTGTTACCACCATCATAAGGATCATACTTTTGTGTTTCTTTGGTTCGATTCTCATGTGGACAGTCTATGAAACCTTCTCTTGCATTCGAAGATTCTTCCTTTCCAAATTCCTTATCTCTGCCCCTTGTATCCATATGTTCAATGGATTCCTTAATCTGACCCAAATCATTATCTGTTTGAGCATTGTGATCATTGATATTAGACAAACCCTTCATTAATTTCTTCAATTGTTCTTGAATCTGTAGAAATCTGTCGTCTAGTTCTTGTGCTGGTCTTTCAGCATTTTTTCTTCGTGTCGCCATAGCTATTTCAAGAATTGTTGGCTCCAATACCAATTGATGCATGAAATTATGGAATTGACTAATTCAGGAGATAAAATCTCAAGGAATAATATGCTAAGCTAGGGAAATATATCTCAGAAGAATAGTTAAGAGAATTATATTCAGAAAGAGAGAAAATTTACTTCATTAAGCATGAGTTCTTAATTCTCATACAACTTTTATATATGATATGACTAAAATGAATCAACTGACTATTGTTGCAACTAACTAACTTCACTGTAGCAGCTAACTCCTAAGAAACTAGCAAATTTATCCAACTCCTCATTTCTTAACCGCTTTTACCACCTCAGCTAATTAGTTATTAAACCAATTTAATTTTCATTTTCTTGCAATTATCTATCTACTATTACAAGTATTGAGTTAAATTTTTTTTCAAGTATTTAAGGGTTTTGGTCTGATTGTTAATCTTACTATATTAGGAGTCATCATTGTTGTTGGGGGAAATGAGTGTGCTCTTCAAAAAGAGGTCTCTAGTAAGAGATTGTATATTTGCACTATAGCTCTTAGGGTATGAAAGTTTTGATTTTTCTAGTTTCAAGATTCCAACTGAAGTGAAAACTTTCCTGCATCCCCATTTGATTCGTTTCTGTAAAGATTCAAGATATGGAATCACTACAATGGTGGCTTCTATAGGACATTATTGTGTGAAATATCCGGGTTTCTTTCTCTATTTATAAATTACAAGGTTAATGGCCTAGTCACGATTGTTGGAGTCTTGGACAAAAATTTAATCTCAATGACTAGCAAGTCTTTGACATGAAGAAGATGCTTTGCAAAGACAATTTCAAAGGTATTGGTTTTAATTCTTTTCATGATTCACCTTGGAAAACATATAATGAAAAGATTTATGGTTGGAGTGGTATTGGTTGCAAGAATTTATTTTATTTTGACGTTAAGAAACTTAATATAGATTGTGCTGGTTGTTTTGATGTAGTAAGTGTTAAGAAATCATCACCAACTTAATTAATATCCAAGACATTTCAAAGAAGAATCTAGAATATTCAAGAGTCATAAAGAAGTAAAGGAAGATCTCTAGAATGAGTATTCTAGAGAGAAAAGTCGAGATGTTCTAGAAAAGGTAGTTCTAGAATAGGTAGTTTGAAGAACATTCTAGAATACAGTAGCAAAACCCTTAGCTAAATTCTCCAATCACCACCTATAAATAGGGATGGGTCATTTGAGTGGTAAGTAACCAAGCAAGAAACAGAGTAAGTAATAAAGTAAGAAAGAGAGCAAACAAGTGTGTGTTCAAGTAAAGAATGTTGCTGAAGCAAGAAACAAGTGTGATCAAGATTGTATGACCAAAGCGGGTCTTTACTTTGATATAATAAAATTCAAGTTGTGAGAAATTGATAGTGCCCTTCTCCCTCCGAACAATATTCAACAAGTGGTATCAGAGCCTGGTGGATAAAGAAATGTAGCAACTCCGAGGAAAGGAGATCTTACAAGCTACTGTCGGAGGCAACATATCATGAGACACTAATCAATGAAGGATTTTTCAAGTACTCTCAAGAGCATTGAGAAGCTTAACGAAAGCAACTACGGATCACGGAGCACGAGAATGCAATATTACTTTCTCGGCCAGGAATTATGGGATATAATCGGTGGATCAGACACCTCACCACCAACAGATGTTGAAGCAACAAAAAGGTGGAAGGTCAAAGCTGGAAAGGCCATGTATGCTATCACTGTAACCATCGAGGATGAATTCCTACAACAGATTAAGAGTGCCAAAACACCCAAAGAAGCTTGGGACACGTTGGCAACTATTTTTACAAAGATTAATGATCCGATATTACAAAGGCTTGAAAATGAGCTTTTGTCGATCTCTCAATGGAATATGACGATCAATCAATACTTCTCAAAGGTAAAATCTTTATTTGATGAAATATCAAAATTAGATCCAGAGAATGCTATCATAGAGACAAGAGTAGAATCACTATTCATGGTCTAAGGCCGGAGTACAAAGGTATAATTATAGCCACATGGGGATGGGCCACAAAACAAACTTTATCTGAGTTGGAAAATCTATTGGAAAATGAAGAAGATTTGGAGAAGCCATTATCAAGTCTCACTATAGAAGATGAAGATAAGGCATTTTTCAACAAAAGACAAGATTATAAAAAAAAGAAGCAGAGAAAAGCTCATGGCTAGGGGGAGACCAAAAGAATCAACATCAAAGAAGTCAACGAAAAAACAAGCATGCGAAAGGCTCTAACAACTGGCAGATGGAGAAGTGCTACAATTGTGGAAAGAAAGGACACTACGTCAGAGATTGCTGGTACAAGAAAGCTCAAGGTAATGTAGCTAATTCTTCCCAAAACCAGAAAGATGAAGAATATTTTTGGGATTTTTAGACCTTTTATGCAATTGAAGAAACTAATCAACAAGAGGAGCCTTTCACCTGTCACTCTAACAAAGAAGAGGCGATAACACTAGCAGTTATGAGTGAGAAATTGGCCAATTATTAACATGATTGGATCGTTGATTCAGGATGTTCCAATTACATGACTGGTGATGAGAAAAAGCTTATTAACATGAGTTAATATAAAGGCGGTCGAGTAGTGGTGAGTGCAAATAATTCAAAAATGCCAATAACTCATATTGGCAAGATTGTATTCGCTCTTCATAACATCTTAAGACAGGTGGAACTTCAAAATGTCTATCATGTTCCAGGTATGAAGAAGAACTTATTATCTATATCGCAACTAACAGATTCTGGTAACTATGTCTTGTTTGGGCCAAATGATGTAAAAGTATATCGAAACTTAAAAGTTACAAGTACACCAATCATGGAAGGGAGAAGATTAAAATCAATCTATGTCATGTCAGCAGAGACAACTTATGTTGAGAAAATGCGGAGTAATGAAACAACTGATCTATGGCATGCACGTCTTGGGCACGTGAGCTATAGCAAACTAAAAATCATGATGCAACATTCAAAATTAAAAGGTCTTCCCAAGCTTGAGATTAGAGGAAACACTACATGTGCTAGATGTCAATATGGGAAATCACATCAACTTCCCTATGGAGAATCAAAGTATCAAGCGAATGAGCTATTAGAGCTAGTACACTCAGACATGTTTGGACCAGTGAAGCAGTCCTCCATCCGCGGTTAGCATTACATGGTAACATTTATTGATGACTTCTCAAGGTACATATGGATTTACTTCTTAAAAGAAAAATCTGAAGTATTTGAGAAGTTTAATATACTATGGAGAATGATATGGGAAGAAAAATCAAATGTCTCCGTACAGACAATGCGGGAGAATACACGTCACGAGAGTTCAATGATTATCTTAAAGAGATGATTATAAGACGAAAGTTAACATTACCCAAATACGCCATAACAAAATGGAGTGGCTAAAAGAAAAAATAGACATTTGGTAGAGATATGCAGAAGTATGCTCCATAGTATGAATGTACGAGGAAGGTTTTGAGCAGAATGCATGGAGATTGTTGTCCACATCACCAACAGGCTGCCGCAGGCAAGATTGAGATTCATTCACCATTTGAGAAACTTAAAAAGATGATTCCAACCGTAAGTCACTTTCGAGTTTTTGGTTGTGTGTGCTATGTGTACGTGCCAGATCATCTCTGTAGCAAGTTTGATAAAAAGTTGTTCGTTGCATCTTTGTTGGATACGACGAACAAAGAAAATGATGGAAGTGTTGTGACACTACCATAAATTGTACATATGTGTCAAGAAATGTGTTATTTGATGAAGTATCATCATGGTGGTGTGAAGAAGCCACGTTACCAGATTCAATAGAATTGGAGCAAAAGCTACAACGTAAGCTTGAAGAAGAAGGACAAGGAAGTAAAACAGAATTACAACAAGAGGTATGTGAAAAACTTGAATCACATACTGAAGAGATATCTTCAAGCGAGGAAAATAAAAGCCTGTGGAAAATTGGAATTCATGAAACTCTAGAAGAGTTGCAAGAAGGAGTACAGGAAAATTCTCAGCTATGAAGATCCACATAAGTGAAATAGGCGTACACATGGGTTCATCCCTTCCATCGATCTATAAATTTCGATTTTCCTTAATTTTGGTTGTCAAGTTGAGATATGAGTGTATAGGGGCAGCTTTCGACCGAGGAAAAAAAAGGAGGGAAATTACGTGTGATGACAGGAAAACCGCTATTTCCTTATGCCAAAATAGTAAGTATATAAATGCGACACTGGCTGAGGTTGACAAGGTCAAGGAACCTACCACCTTCGAAGAAGCTTCGATGAGTAGTGAATGGAGAAAGGCAATGGAAGAGTAGATTTCAGCCTTAAATCTAAACCAAACTTGGGAGTTAGTGGCTAAACCTATGGATGTTAAACCCATATCATGTAAGTGGGTATATAAGCTGAAAACATGTCTTGATGGATCTATTGAGCAGTTTAAAGAACGACTAGTGGCCCGGGGATTCTCACAAGAATATGGTCTTGACTATGATGAGACATTTAGTCCCGTAGCAAAAATTACTACTGTTCATGTATTACTAGATCTCGCAGCTAAAATGTCTTGGACACTGTGGTAGATGGATGAAAAGAATGCTTTTCTTCAGGGATAATTGGATCGCGAAATATTCATGGATTAGCCACAAGGTTTTGTGAATAGAGTCCATCCTGATTATGTTTGAAAATTGAAGACAGCTTTGTATGGGTTGAAGCAAGCCCCCCGGCATGGTACGGGAAAATTGCCGAGTTCCTTATCCAAAGTGGCTATCAAGTTGCACCAGCAGATTCAAGCTTATTCATAAAAGCTCGTGAAGGAAGGTTAGCTATCATATTAGTCTATGTGGATGATTTAATCATCACAGGGGATGACTTTGATGAGATCCATCAAAGTAAGAGAAATTTGATGTTGCGATTTCAAATGAACGAGTTGGGCGAACTAAAACACTTCCTTGGTCTTGAAATTGAAAAAACAAAGGATGGATTATTCCTTGGACAACAAAAGTACGCCAGAGATCTACTCCAAATATATGGAATGATGGGTTGCAAGACATCTTATACACCGATGGAGCCTAACTTAAAACTATGTTCCCATGAAGGCAAAGAATTGGAGGAAGAGACAATGTATCGTCAACTTGTCGGTAGTCTTATCTATTTAACATTGACCAAACCAGATATTGCCTTCGCAGTTGGAGTAGGTAGTAGATTTATGCAGAAACCAAAGAAGCCTTATTCAGAAGCAATTAGAAAGATATTAAGGTATGTGAAAGGAACTATAGACTATGGGCTATTCTATATGAAAGAAACTTGTTTCAAGATAATCGAATATTGTGATGCAGATTATGCTGGTCACCATGATACTCGAAGATCAACCACTGGATAGGTTTTCAATTTTGGATCAACCGCAATATCATGGTGCAGCGAAAGACAACCAACTGTTTCACTTTCAACTACAGAATGATGGCAGCAAAAGAGAGCATATGGCTAAAACAACTCATGAAAGACTTGCATCAATCATCAAAAGATATCATACCACTATATTGTGACAACTTGTCAGCTATTCGTTAGGAGGAAAATCCCGTATTCACGCTCGGACGAAGCATGTGGAAGAACACCATCAATTTCTTCGAGAAAAAATTCTTCAAGGTGAAATTGAAATGAAGCAAATCAATACAGGAGAGCAAGTAGTGGACATATTCACAAAGAGCTTGGACAACATGAAGTTTATAAGATTTCGAGAAGCGCTTGGAATGAGTGAAGGAGAAAATAAAGTTGGTGCTAAGGGGGACTGTTAAGAAATCATCACCAACTTAATTAATATCCAAGACATTTCAAAGAAGAATTTATAATATTCAATAGTCATAAAGAAGTAAAGGAAGATCTCTAGAATGAGTATTCTATAGAGAAACTGATGAGTCCACGATTTGGACTCATTTAGGGCTTTATTTGGATAAATTTTGTGTTCTCAAATTCTTGTTTTGTGCCAATAACTGATGTAAAATTCTTGATTTCCAGGTGTTTAGATCAAGGAACAAAGCATGGACACTAACTTGCAAAAAGGAACGAAGTGAGCTGAAAGAACGAAGAAATGAAGGCCTAGTGATCACCGAGTCCCTTTGGCGAGTCGCCTAATAACCTTTTGACCGCCTAAAGTTCCAGTGTGCCAAGCCCAGAATGAGAAAATGAATTTGGTGATAGAAATGAGCAGTCGGCGTGTCGCCGAGTGGTTCCCCAATGCAGTGTTGGATCGCCCAAAGTAACATAACTTGAGGATGCTGAAGGCCAAAGTAGAAAGGCGATCAACTTGGCTAAGGGGCGGATTGCCGAGTTGATCGGTAATCCCGATTTACTGCGCCAAATGGTCCTTCGCAGCATATTTTTGGAGACTATAAATACATTTTCAAACTTAATCTTACAACTTTATGTCATAACTTTTTTTCATAATCTTAGATTCAATTTTTAGAATTTTAGTTTCGAACTCTAAGTATTGAGACTAAACTTTTCCTTAGCTTTCAAGAATTGAAGTTTTCCATTTTTGAGAAACTGGAAGTGGGTCTTTGAGATTCTTCAATTTGGACCTTTGTAAAGACGGAATTAATCTTACCAGTTGATGGAAACACAATTTGGTAACGGTTTCTATCTTTTTATAATGTCTAGCTAAAACCCCAATTCTTGGGGTGTGATTATGGGTTGATTTGGTTTGTGGATATTGCTAATTGTTAGTTTAAATGCTGTTCAGAAGTGATTTCATTCAGTAATTGTGGTTTAATTTAAAGGGTTGTAGTTGCAAATGCAACTCTACCTTCGTGTTTTTGGCTTGCTCGAGAGAGGTTTTAAAACCAAGATTACTCAATTGATGGTCTGAGGGTATTGGGTTGTCATGTGTTCAGCTCGAGAGAGTGAATCCTAAACCCTTTTCCACACATTCAGCTAGAGAGTGAATGGACTAAAGTGTAGGCTGTTGTTATTTTCATGCTTGTTGTTGTTCGAGAAGAACCAACTTGATTCGGGGTAAATTGCTTGAGAGAAAGTTTATCCCCACTAAAGTCTAGCTTATTCACTGATTTACAACTATTTTACTAATAGTTGCGATCGCCCAGATGTCTATATTAGCCTATAATCCAATCACATCCCAAGAATCCGTCTCATTACTTGTTAAATTTGTGTTATTTTCTGTTGTTGTATCTGATAATTAAACCAAAACCCCCTTATTTCACATTCGTGTCAACCCCTTTATTTGAATTATGCTTTTACTCGTAAATTTCTATTCCTATGATTGACTTGAACATATTCGTATTATTCTATTGAATCTTAAACACGTACCACTCCCTGTGGGATTCTATCCCGACTTATTTAGTTGGGTTATTATACTAACTAATGATCGTTGACACTTAGAATTAGATGAAGTGTCCTGATACATGAAATCAAAATGGCGCCGCTGCCGGGGAGTGATGTTGGTTAAGATTCTTTAGATAAGTTGAATTTTTTTCTTTTTAATTATAGTTGAATCTACTTACTTTTAGTTTTGGTTTTCGTGTTGCTTGTTCAACAGAGAAATTTAGCATATTTGGTAGCAACGGTGACCCAATGGACCACTCTCCTTTAAAAATGATGATGCTTAAGGATAACATCCTAAGTTTTAGTAAATTGGATGGTGGGACACTTTATGAGTTGTGGAAACGGCTTAAGGCTCTCTTGCAGTAGTGCCTAACTTATGGAATTCCAAAAAAGATACTTCTAGAATGCTTCTATAGAGGTCTTTGTCCTGAAAATAGAAGCGCAACTGATCAACTCTTTTCGGGTTGTTTGATACAATAACCCTATGAAACAGTAGCTCAACTCCTTGATGGCATGATTAAGACCAACAAGGAGACTGACATAGACCAAGAATTGGCCGCATTGTTGACTCAGTTAGATGTCTTGGCCAAGAAATTCATCGAATTTGAGGTGATGTCCAAAAAGAAGGACATGTACATCCTCCCTCACGAACGTCGAAAGACAAGGAAACAAGAGGGTGGGAAAATTGAAAAGGTCTTCTCACTCATTCTACACAAAGTCAAAGAGCACGACAGAGTGTTGGAGGAGACAAAAGAGAATGTCCTAATGCTTAATCAGATGACAACCTCTCATTCCATGTTCATGCACCTACTAGAGTCCCAGATGGACCAAGTGTTGTCTTGTCTCTACCCACAACCTAAAAAGGGGTTGCCTTGTGACAATTTGGCAAACCCCACAAATATAAATTAAGTGGGGACTTGTGTTGTACCATGACGTTAACTAAGGCACTTCTTGGGAGGCAACCTAAGGTTTTATCGCTTTATTTTTATCTTAGAAATAATCGTGTGTTCATTTTTTAAGTTGAAGTGTGGCATATGTTTGAAAAGTGCAGATTGGCGAATAAAAAGTCCAATCGGCGATTCGTCGAAGAGGTCAGTGAGCACGACTTGGACCGCCGTTGGACTCAAGGAATTCTAGGGTTTGCGTCTGTAAATCTCAGCGATCCCAGGAGTAGATTGACGAGTCGACGACCAGGTTGGCGATCTTGACTTTGTCCGCTGTTTGGACCCCCACATTAATTGGAGGTCATGTAAAACTCAGCTTGGTAAGTGCACACTCGACATGTCACCGAGTGGGTCGGCGAGCAAAACTTATGTCGTCGAATGGGAGAGAACTGGTTGGTTTTTAAAGGCCAAAGGTTCAAAATTTAAAACTCATTCACTTTCCCTCACTTTTCAACTTACCAAAATTACACCCGCACTATAGTATTCTATGTTTTGTGTTTTTATTGCATTTTAGTCGTCTAGTTTGTGTCTGGAGTTGGATTTCCTTGCCGGCTAGCATTTCAAAGTATTTATTCGGCTTCTAAGGTTGGTTTTCCGAACCCCAAATTTATTTTTAGCAATTTTTCTCTTATGCATTGATTTTTATCTTAGTGATGTGTGTTGGACCTCTCTGATTCATAATTGTGTATGTGTGTCCCTATTTTAATTTGAATATCGTGCCCGTAATGCAGTGATTGTTGAATTCCCGAGTATTTTGTGCCTTAAAAGTAGATTAAAATTATGGGGTTGTTCTTGCATGTTGTTAGGTCTAGTCGGGTGAAGTCTAAGTAACCCGCATTAGTGCCAAATGATGTAATTTGCCCAATGATAGAGCGGTTGAAGTCGTTCTTAAGGGCAAAAGTTTTCAAATGGCCAAATTTGGCCAAATCGGGAGAAGTTTGAGTATCCCGGGGGAATGGGTGTAATGGGTCTTAGTTTAATTGTATGGGTGCATAGTTTGATTTTGTTTTCGGGGGTTGCAGGGTTGAATTTGGGAAGTTGGGTTGAAAGTAGGCACGTTGGGTCGTTTGGCGAGTTGGGTCGAGCTCGCCGAACCACTCAGCGGTTTGCCGAATCACTCCTTATCGCCTTTAATTTCATGCTTTATCTTGAGTTTGGGTCTGTAACTTTTGGCGAGAAGCCTGAGTTCGCCGAGTGCACTTGGTGACTCAATGAAAGTCCTTCTTGATCGCCTTTTTCTATGCCCCTAATACTTAAAATGCAATGTAACTTTCGGTGGGCTAGTCCTTGATCGTTGAATGTTGTCGGCGACTCGCCGAAAGGCATTTTCCATCACCAACATGCCATTTGTCTGAGAAATTTTTTGAGCCAATCCTTTCTGCCAGCCCGATCATGCTCGCTAAAGAGATTCGGCGACTCGCTGACCGGATCGGCGAGTATGTCTGCAATCATTTTTCTATGCATTTGTTTGAACTGTTACTAATTGTTTTTTATATTTTTATAGACATGGCTAGACCAAAAGTGGCTGAAAGAGGGCCAAGAGAATAGAAATCAACGAGGATGCAGCTACATCCAAGGCTAAGGCTACCAAACTTCCCACAACTGGTTGGAAGAGAAAAGGAAAAGGAAAGGCACCTGCGTTACCGGAGGCCACCTCCGACAATGACGATATCTATTCCACTCACCTCACCACTTCTAAGAGTGAGGGTGAGCACCCAAAGCATCAGGCTGAAACTTCTGAGCCTGGGATGATGAGCTAGTAGCAACACAGAGGGAAGAGCTGTGTTCCAAGAGGCTGAATGATCTGTCTAGGATCAGGACATCCCAGGCCATTACTCCTACTCCTAATCCAGAACAGGCTATGGTTCATGCTCTAGTGGTACAAGGCCCTCATCTAAGTCTATAAACAAACTAAAGACTGAAGGGTTGAGGACAATCATTGAAGAAAAGAGGCTGTCCACTGATGGAGTCATTGATAGATATCTAGAGATGAGCTGCTTGATGTTCCACTAATTCGAGCTCTTCACCAAACCCCGTGGCTCGTACATTCCAAGTTGGGTCAGAGAATTCTATAGAGTGCTTACAGTGCCTTTATACAACAAGGTAAGAAGCCGACAGCCAAATTCAAGTCGGTTGACTATGTGGTTGTCTAAGGCCGGAAGGTGAAATCTGACAGTGATGCTATCAATGCCATCTTGGGTGTTTCAACGCGAATTGATGATGAGTGCCAACATATGATTATGACAAAGAAATTAGAAAATACGAAAAAGTAGTTGGCTCCGCTAAAATCAGACGACACTCCCAAATAGCGTAAGGTTGGAGTACCTATCGAAAAGACAGATCTCAACATAGCTGCAAGGTTCTGGTTTGGCTTCATCAGCACTACCACTATGCCATCCCAGAACGAGTCCATTCTCTGCCATGCCAAGGCAGCCTGTCTGGGTTATATCATTAATGAGGCGAAGATAAATCTGGGAATGCTTATGGCACAGGAGATGGTCATGCGGGACAAGTAGTGCCAAACCTCACTCCATTTTCCGGTATTGATCACCGAGTTGTGCAGACGGGCTCAGGTTCCGAGAGATGAGAATAAGGATGTGGAAGTGATTCCCACATCTTCCACTGATATCCAAAGAATTGAGGTGGAGTACTTAAGGGATGAAGCAGATAAGAAGAAGGCAATATCGGTGGAATTTTCTCCGATCGTGGATACAAAGCCATTACCTGCAGAGGAACCTTTGCGTACTCCGGCCCGTGGGCCGATACTTCTAGCGATGTCCCTTCTGATGCGCCCAGTTCCTCTGCTGCTCCATTACCTCCTAGAGCTGGTATTGCTGCCGCTGCTGCCTTCCGCCCCATGCTTACTCAGGCTGCATTGCTACGGATGGGGCAACTAGCCCATTCTACTGATCGTCGATCCGTCAGACTTGAGGCCTCTATTCCAGGCATGATTTAGACAGCCCTCGCTGATGCTGTGACACCTTTGAGTCCTACCATTGATGCCCTTGCGGTTAGGATAACGGTGTGCGAGCGTGGCCAAGGGGCCACCGAGGAGGTGACAACTCTAAATGCCGATAGTGCTGCGCTGATGAGAGATTTGGACCAGCTGAAGTCCATTGACTTGTCTATGATTTTCCGGACTATAGAGATCCCAGATGTGCCAGTTGAGCCTGATATGCCTTCGGCTAACACCAGAGATGATGTTCGAGCTGCGGATGTAGCTGATCTCGAGTCTGAGGCGGAGACAGACAAGGAGATGCTTAGGGTTGTTTAGGAGGTTTCGTACGAGGGCCTTACAGAGACTGAGGAGGCCATGGTAGATGTAGTTGTGCATGATTCTTTAGCAGATACACCCTTCACTGACCCTAGTGGAGAGGGTACTGTTGATGTTATTCCGGGCATTGATGCACAAGATCAGAGTGATGCACCGGGCATTGATTCCCCGACATATGGAGCGACTGTTTAGACATGATTTCCCTTTACCTCGCTCTCTGTCTTGTTTTATTTACTTTTTAGATATTTTCTTGCATTTGAAGACAAATTACTTTTATTTTGTGGTGGGGTGAGTCCCACCTTTTGTGATTATTGTTTTGTTGATATATTGGGTTTTATGCTATATATTGTGTTTTGACACTGTTTTGTGGATATTTGAGCTTGTGGCTCCTTGTTTTAATTGTAAATAATTTTTGGACCCTTCCAAAATATTTTGTGCAACCTCTTGTTTGTGTTTGAATGTGGCTATTCTCTTGAAAATTTGAATATCGATCTTGATCAATACCGATGACTTGAATAGTGCTCATAATCGAACAAAAATGAATGTGCGGCTACTACGAGGCGAAATGAAGTTGCATAGACAATATGTGAACTGTTCGCATCACGTTGTGACTAGCTGGTTATCTAATTGAGTCTCTTGTGATGATTGCACACTAGCGAAAGTGTGAAGTCTTGTTTGACATTGGTATAAATGCCTTGTGTGATGATCTTACCGTGAACCATATGTGATGACCCCTAAAATTTCCCCGTTGGTCCAATTGACCAAGTGATGTGAGCTCTTGAAATGATCTTAGGCAACAATTTTAAAAGAGTGAAACAATTTGACATTATACCTTTTTTGTGGCCTAACTTGTGAGTGTGTGATCCTTGTTTGAGAACCCTTTGAGCCTTACCCTTTTTTTTTTTGAAGAAACTTGATGAAATTGTGACCTTTCTTTATCTCTTCACCCTTAATCCTCATGAGATGTGGTTGGTTTGAATAATCAACTTAGGCTAAAAGCCTAAGTTGAGGGTGTGGTGAGAAGAGAAGGTAAATCAAGAAATGCAAAG
>JAJOOE010016180.1:0-19404 GCA_036250405.1 Solanum raphanifolium
ATATATATATATATATATATATATATATATATATATATATCAATCACGGTAGTGGATCTGCTCCGTCATGGTAGCATAGGTACACGTAGCTGTATAAGTATAGGAAAAGGGTGATGATGCACCGACTGACCAAGTAAAGAGGTGAGCACATCCCAGATGCCTCTAATGTCTCAAAAACTAGTTTATCAAAGTGATCTAACTGGTACGACTCCCGTTAAAACCAATTTTTCAAAGAGTAATAGTGTGAAAACAACTTTCTCAAAAATAACAATGATGATCCAATGCATGAACCAATATCGTACAACAAAACAAGTGAAATCAAGTGTCAAATGCAATGCATTCTTTCACCAGCATCCAAAATATAGCAAACAAATAACTAAATAAACACTACGAATATTACCACGCTCCCAAAGCAAAGAAAACTAACCTGAAATCTAGATGGTCCTTGACCAGGCCTCAGGCCCTACAATATACCAATACCCATATCTTCAATAGAAATAGCATAACATGCTCAACAACACTCAAGACACCAAGGAAACATTGATGAGTTCAAGTAAATTAATGAGGAATAATTAAAGGATTGATGCCTTACTCCGAACATGCTACCTAATGAAAACCAAGCCTAGCTAAAGCCAACCTATGGCTACAACAAGCAATTAAGGCCTGAGCAATAACACAAGGTACCAAGAACCATAATAAGTATTACATTTTCAACATATAACTATAAGGATCTCTATTGCACACTAAAATACCTTACTCACAACCTAGAATAAGGCCCGAAGAATCAATCCTAATGAAAATAAGTGCCACAATTATGCTATGAGCAAGGCTACAAGCCTTAGTTAAGGATCCCGCCATGCAAGAAAAGTTGAAGGATTCTACAAGAATCAAAAGAAGGAAAATAACGAAAGAATTGCTAAACCCAACATATAAATCCTAGTTCACATGCAATACATACTAAATCATATCTAATAGGTAAAATAAAGAAAAGTATAATGTAGCCTACCTCAAAGATGACCACCCATACTCCCAATCTATTGTAATGAACTTTCACACTTTTGAAACACCTCTAATTACCGCCATGCTATCAATATCTTGGTCATAATGTCAATACAGACATTTAGAAGATGGACCCAAAATTGTGTCAAAATGGGAATATGGGACCCATGTAGGGAATCCCAAAATTTACTCTATCAAAATATCCAATCTACTTTAATGAGAAATGTGTCCCAAAATAAGATAGAATTTAAGGCTCGAAAAGGAAGAAACAACATGTAAGGAAAATATAATGGAATCACCATTAAAGAACCAAGGAAGTCTCTTCGGGGCTACAATTACCTCAAATGCATGCTCCCCACACTTCCTCGAACACTCCAACATGAAGCCCTGCAGAATCCAGACCTAATAACTATAAAATCATCATAATTGGGCTCCCTATCTCAAGTTTGAAAATGCCAAGAAGGTTTAATTGCAACTGGTATTTTAATTAAAAGACCATTTAAAATGACCTTTGCAAATATGGCACCAGGACAACAAACGGGGTGGGTCAACCCTTTGACCATTGTTATCGCAACCCCAAGCCTAGAAACACGAAGAAAAGCCACATCATGCCTTTGCAAATGCGGCCCTAGGCTCGCGAACATGGAGGCCATGCTCACTGGCCATTGCGATCATGGCCCTAGACGTACAAACACAATAAAATATAATTATTGATGCACCAACGGATACACATCTACTAGTGTAACCTAAATTGAAAATCTCCAATGGGGACCCGTTCATGCATCTATGCTGACATCCCAGGTTGGTCAGACACCTCGTACATTCTTAAAATATAGTTCAGGGCTCATACGGTTCACAATTGCGACCAATGGGGCGATGCAGTTAAAGTGCTCTTGATCAACACAACAGTCCTAGAGTTAGAGTTTTTTGTTTAGTTGTGTAGATCTCAATCACATTATTTGACATTTTCCTTGGTGGAGGGGTCGGGGAGTTCCCCAACCCACTTCTTTAGTTTAAACTAGACCAGCGGCATATCCAGCCAGAGGCCGAGGCAGAGGTAGATTTTAGTCTGGTAGAGGTGGTAGAGTTTTTGGTAGTGGTACCGAAACATAGCAGAATGGGGGTAGAGGTACAATCTAGACAGGAGGTGGCAGAGAGGGCTAGTTTTATGATATCCCAGGGAGACTCTAGGTGGAGATTTCTGATGTAGTTATTAGAGGTGTCATATTGTTTGATATGGGGTCCACATTTTTTTATGTGTCTGCCTATTTTGCTACTTAGTTTGATATGATGTGTGATAGCATGCTTGTACATATTCATGTTTCTATAACCATGGGTAAGCCCTTAGTGGTTAATCGAGTGTATCGATCATGTCTTATTTCTCTAGCGGGGTATGACACTTGGGTAGACTTCATCATTCTAGGTATGATAGACTCTGATGTTATCTTTGGTATGGGTTGAGTCTCTCATTATCATGTTATTTTTTACTGTAATCCTAAGATTATGACCTTAGCGATGCCTGGTGTTCTGAAGGTTGAGCGGAGTGGAGTTAGTGGTTCGTACCCTAGATAAATTATCTTTTTCATCCATGCTTAGAGATAGGTAGAGAGAGGGTGTTTGTCCTACATAGCCTTTATCCAAAATACTAGTGTCGAGCCACCTCCCATAGATTCCATTCTCATAGTTTAGGAGTTTCCATATGTGTTTCCTACTGATCTTCCTGGTGTTCATCCTAATAGGGATATTGATTTTGCTATTGATGTGGAACCATGCACAAAGCCCATTTCTATTCCTCCTAAATGTATGACTCCAACATAGTTGAAGGATTAGTTACAAAATTTGTTGGGTAAGGGGTTCATTCACCCTAGTATGTCACTTGGGGTTCCCAAATGTTGTTTGTGATTAAGAACGACAGAACTATGAGAATTTGTATTGACTATAGGCACTTTAACAAAGTAACGATAAACAAAAAGTATCCCCTTCCATGTATTAATGACCTATTTGATCAGCTTCAGGGAGAATAATTGTTCTTATGATTGATTTGGGTCTGGGTATCATCAGTTAAAGATTAGGGAATGAGATATTTCTAAGAAAACTTTTTGGACTCGGTATGGAATTATGAGTTCCTCGTAATGTCCTTTAGGTTGACTAATGCCCCTGCATCATTCATGGAGTTGATGAATGGGGTGTTTTGACCATACCTAGATTCTTTTGTGATTGCCTTCATCGATGACATTTTGGTATACTTCAGGACTGAGGAGGAAAATGTTTGACATTTGATGTTTATTCCTAAGAGGAGAGATCGTGCTCAGTATTGAGGAGAGATCGTTGGCTAGGATGTTTAGAGATTAGCTAATAGTTCTGTCTAGTTGCAGATTTCAGAGGAGTGTGGTAGTATGATTGCTTTTATTGAGGCTCGGTCTTATTTGGTGGAGGAGATCTGTGAGTGACAATTTGATAATGAGAAGTTATGTCATATTTGAGACTAGGTATTGAGGGGCGAAGCCAAGAAGGCTACGGTTTATTTTGATGGGGTCTTGAGGATCAAAGGTAGGATTTTTGTGCCCAGGGTGGGCGAGTTGGCTTGGTTGATTCTTGAGAAGGCTCATTGTTCTCGATATTCTATCCATCTGGGAGACAAAGTCCGACATGTGCGCTAGATATCCTTAGCTTTTCAAAAATTCAGGTACTTACATTCACCTTATGTTTAAGAACGAACATGATTATTAGTGGTGGATAATGTAATGACCCAGAAGGTCACCTTTTAGAAATTTTGTAAATTATCATATTTACCCCTTCTAATAGTTGCATCGAGTCATATTTGATCAATCCATAAAGTTTTTTTGAAGATTTTGGACTATTCGGTAACTACGATTATTTAGTTGACGGGTAATTTTAAATAATTATGTCGTTAATAGACTGAATTATTAATTTATTTAATACCCTATATCACTTGGCCCATATATATTAAAATAAGTTAGTAGGGTTGGTCAATTCTAGTACATAATTATTTTAGAAGGATAAAGGAAAAGGTCTGGGGAATAATTACCGCACCATCGCACAAGTTCACTTCATTTTGGTAATAGTAGTAAACTTGATATTGATGCAACTGATTATTTCTTTTTAATTAATGAGCAGTCATAATTGTTATTATTATTATAATGTTGGCTTTGAAAGAGAAACAAGGAGAAGTCAATTTGAATACAAAAATTCGAAATTGGAATATATGTATAACGTTTCTTTTGAGTGGAAAAAGGTGTTCATGACAAGTAAGTGTAAGAATTGAACAATGATTAGGAGTAAACATTGGACAGTGAGTAGTTCTTGGAAAATTAGGTGAGGAATAGTGATTAGCTAATTAGTGGACGTATAGGTTAGCTGCTGGACGCATATTTTATTTTCGTTCTTTCTGTGGTTGAAATTTAAAATATGGTACCATAATATTATTAAATTTCTGATATATTGAAAGACCTAATTAATTATAAGGTGTATTGTATTATATGAATACTATTAACTTTATGATATTTGGAGAAACTAAAACTTAACCCTAAGCTAATTTGGAAAATATGAGAGTTGATATATTAATTGGCGTGAAGATTAGAAACTTGAGTATGGATTCGTGCTCTATGATTTTTAGGTCTAGGCTAGACCTATAGTATAATGTGTGTTATTAGTTTCAAAATCTTATTGTGATTATTTATTTTAATAGATTGTATTGATATAGAAGCACAACAAAAGTGGAAGGCTCAAGTATCGGAGTTATTGTTCAATTAATTGAGGCAAGTGGATTTCTCGATCCTTTGTTAAGTGTATACAATTGTGTATTTCCTTGTTATATATGTTGGAAAGTAATGAGACTTGGTGATGGATTGACTTTTTCATATTGAATGATCCTTAAGAGGAAAAAAGGGTAATAAAAGGTAACCTGATTATATATTGATGTGTGATGTGCTGATGATGATTGGAATGATTTATTAATTCATTTTTGATGTTGTATCACGATTGTGTTGTTGCAAATTGTGCATTGATATGGGAATGGTCATCTCCTTATTAATTGTATGAACTTGTCATTTGGATTGGTTTTGAGACATGGTTGTGACAAGTGTTATGTGAATTAAGGAAGAATAAGGAACTAAAGATGATGTACCATTTCGAGGGATGTGTCGCGCGCTACGGAAAATATTATGATTCGAGGGACGTGTCATATGTCAAAATAGATTATATTATCGAGGGTCGTGTCGCACGCCGTGATGGATGCATTGGCAGATATGTCCCCTATAGGTCCCCTACTGAGAGACAACATGTGTGTATAACTTGGTCAATCATGCATCACCATACTTGGCATTGCATTTATTTGTATAGCATATCTTTATCATGGTGAACTTGTTAGTTCTTTTCGGTGGTACTTGTGATTAATGAACTTGATCATGTGTATTGTTGATCCATAATCGTTGGAGTGTTGTTATTGACCTATGTGCTATTTAAATTTTGAACTATTAGGTTCAACTGATTTTATATAGGTTGTAGTTGTGGAGATTCAGTTGGAGTGGTAGGAGTAACCATATTCTATATTCTTAACTTGTGTTCAGGAGTTCGCTTGTTGAGTACCGTGTGGTTTGTTACTCACCCCTTGCTTCTACATTTGTGTAGGTTAGGAGCCCGGATATTCGTGATACTCTCTCTTCTCTCCTTGTTCGAGGCTTTCTGTATAGATTTGTGAGGTAGATGTTTGTAATCTCTGCGGACCCTCTTACTCTTACTTATGATTTTGTCCTACTTTAGAGATAATATCATTTGAGACTTACGTATTTTCTTTCAAATCTCTTGTAATACATTAAATGCTTGTGTATGTGGCAACCACGTTTTGGGGATTTAGTTAAAGTGACTAATCATTCACATTAGTAATTGTTATTAAACTTTTATTTTTATTTTATTTCCACATTTTATCATAATGGTTGTGTTTTAGGTTGACTTGTCTTGATGGGATAAGATGAGTGCCATCACATCCATTTTGGGTTGTGATACTCCGTGTTAAGCTAAATTCCATAAGGGGATTAGAATGAGCCTGGAAGCCTCAGGATTCACACTGAAGGTCATTATAGACCAAATTCGATGTTCCGGAGCTAATATAACCATCAAAAATTCATTATGAGGTTGTCTACATTAAGTTTTGATAGAAATCAACTGGTCAAACTTCAAAAGCTCTAAAACATGGAAACTTGCACAAAACTCAAACAAACGACCAGGCGATGGAACTGTGAGTCCCAACAAGTCATAACTGACTTGGGGTTGCTATAGAAAATCTCTAAATACTGAAAAAGATCGAAAAACAGAGGAAATAACCTGGAGGGTCATTACAACACCCATTACTAAAAGGATTTTTGTCCTTGAAATGCAATGAATTAAAAAAGCCTAGAGGCACAAAAAGATGAGCGTATCAGGCCCACACACTTCGCCAGACATCAGACACCCTCTCGGGTCGAACAACACCAACAAAGAACTCAGGCTAAGAGAATATTCTCGAGTTCACTTCAAACTTCAAAAAATCCTCCAATTCATCTTTGACTCTAACTCTCTCTCAATTGAACCAAACCTATCTGAAACTACCAGATTCATTTGAGATATTCCAATACAGCACCGATTCCACCAGACTAAGCACACATATGACCATATAGATACAACCAACCCAAAATAGGGATATTTGCCTTATGCTCTAAGTCCAACACCTTCAAATCATCAGGAGCATCTTGTCCACCCTGAAACACACTAAACCTCTTCAGCATAATCTGAATCTTGCCTACAAAAATACACAAACATAAACTTTGAAAGAATGACAAGCCCAATTGAACATCGAAAAACTACAATAGTCAATAAAAGAAACTCAGCCTAGGGAAAAGCCCAAAACTACTACCTTAACATCATAAACCAACAATCAAAGTTGAAACACAACTTCTTGAGATTAAACATTCTACTCCAATGGGTGGTCATTCTAGGAATGATGAAGCTATGCTGAGCCTTATTCCGCTGAACTTCTTTTACGACGGGAACTTCTGGAAAAAATTTTAACTATGTGCCCACGAACTACTCTACAAGTGCAAATTTTATCCAAAATCCCCAATCCAAGGGAGAGTAAGTTGGTATGTAGCGTATAAGCATAGTCAATTGGTCGATAATGACCCCCAAAGTTAAGAACTCCCAACAACAAACCACAAGCTTACCATAGTGACAAAAGCAAAACTGGCATCCTAAATAAGTACAAAATCACTAATCTCATAAATTACTTTAACCCCATCTTGAAGATGAAGCTTCTAAGAAAACTTTCATTCTTCAATAGAGGCTAACATTTGAAGCCGTCAATGAACACCACCACTCTAATTCCAAATCACAAGCCTGCCCTTGAGAGCTATCAACATCACCATCGTTCAACACTAACAATATTGAGGTGTCACAAGGGATCATATCTCCAATTCCCCAATATATATAACAAAGCATCAAAAACCACTAGAAAGAGACAAATAAAATATACCAGCCGAGCAAATACTAACTTCAAGACTCTAGAGACTGAGGATAAGCTCAAATAAAGAGAGATAATCGACCTACTAGAACTGCAACGACACCACAGAAGGCTACATTTCCCTTCACACCACTCTAACATACATGAAACTCTCAACTACTACATAGTTGGAGGGCACACAATAAAGGTAAACCTCTAAGCCGACTAGATCAAACATCACCTCAACTTTCTGACCAAATAGAGCTAGTCTAGCCACCTATTGAGCAAGGATAACCACCAACAAAAAAACTTAAAACAAGGATGGCATAACGAATAACCAACTAGTTCGACAATAAACTCATAACAAAGCCACTAAGTACAAAGGCACGAAGAGTTACTCAACCACTACTCCCAATCATAGAAACCCAAACTAGTCTATCCACTGCAAAAAGAAATCCACTACATGGGCTTAAAAACATACACATAATCTCAAATAAGGTTGTCACAACAATCAAAAGATGAACAATAAGACAATAGGCACGCAAGGGTATGAAAACCCCGTATCCACACAACATAAGAAATAAGGGATAAACAATGAAATCACATCTATAATAGGGATACATGGGTCCTTGGCCATCGACCAACTTGTAGAAGCATGGAATGGATTGTGCCTAACCTCAACCTGAATGCCTAAAGCACACTAGCAACACTCAGGGCATAACCTTTGAATGGAGGTGTCGTCAATCTATCAGACTGACCCAAATGAACAAATCTCACCATAGACCCATGTCGAGGATACACCCTAGATTGATGGCCAAACTCTCCATAAAAATGACATGCTCCGACCACCTTAGCCTGGAAGTAACAGATGCCAATATTGTTTAGGCAAACAACTCCCGCATGGAGCACTTCCTATACCAGTGGCTAACCTTCACGCAATCATAGGAACCCCAATAGGCTGACGCCCGGTGTGAACATTGAAATGGGTAGCCTTAGCTACCTCCACATTACCAAGGACCACCCACAACCGACTTCACCAAGATCCTATGAAAATCTCTAACAAAGTTCCCCAACTCACCACATTCGAAACAACTATAACCAAGAGTAACCTGCTAAAACAGCCTTGTTGGAATAAAATGGGCTCTAATAGCTAAAGGCCCAAAATGCATACCATGAGAAGTTTGACCTAATCTCTGTCTACCACACGCACTATAACCTTCTTTTGAACCCCTATATCATGAGGTGTCAGTCTACCAATCCGATGTGTCGGGAGGGAAGATGATCTCCACTTAGATGATATCCACCTTGGGGTGGGTTGCTGTTGCTATTGTACTGATGGCGCGACCTTTTACCATTACATTTGTAAGTCTCAAAGGATGGTTGCTCCATGATCCTCACATGACTAACAACCTGGGAAATGGTAGAAACAAATTATATCAAGTGCTCCGGTGCAAACCCAAGTGGCAAAGACAACCCCCTAACAAACACTTGACTCAAATCTCGATTCATAGAAAATAGTATGGGGGTATGCCTGACCCACTCGAGAAATCTAAAAACGTCCTCAAAAACATATGAGGAACCCTAGTGGGGGTTAATCAACCCAACTTTGGATTGTAAACCAATTACTACACCAATAACCACACCTATCTCTGTTGTACCCTCGAATAGACTTGATCCTCCTGAATCTTTAAGGAGTCGAGGTAGTCAGCAACCCTATCGGAGCCTAGGCTATCCCCAAACTCTCTATCTACTAAAGAATGTCTCTGACCTCAAGGTCTATGCTTAACTAAGGCTCTCTAGCCCGACTACGTGCCAAATCTCTGGTAGTATGTGTTGGTGCTCCAACCGCACCCATCAGAAACCTCGTGCTATCTATCTAGGAAAGAATGGATTTCAAAAAACAATTTTAGATGTTAATCGAAGTGTAAGTGCACGATTAGGGGTCAATAAAAGAATTTCCTAAGAATGAATTGAAGCCTCCCTCAGACAGGACACATATGTCTTCATATCGATCCACAAGATTTTACTAAGCACTTTCTCTCATACGAACAATACCAGTCAATTTAGAGCTCTGATATCAATCTGTTAATACCCAATTTCTTAGGTCATGTTGACACCTACTATGTCCCACTAGTAGGTATGCCTAACCAATATCTCATAACCATAAGCAATGGGCTATCATGCATAAGAACACAAAGGGAGCAGGGAACAATAATAGAGAGAAGAATCAGAAACAAAATATGTATATACATAAAAAGAAACTCCAAAGACCTAGCAGCAGTCGGTAGTCGAGCTTCTAATCAAAATGGAGTACAATAATTTACAAATACAATAAGTAAAGAATTGTCTCCAAAATGAAAATAAAGATTATCCCTAGCAAATATAAAGGGAGATTGACAGCTCTAAACGTCGTGAGATCACCCAGTCTTCGAATCCCAAAAGTTTCTCCGCACAAGATCAAAATCAACAGCGAGAACTCATACTATGAGCCACGGGATGCAAAAGTGTAGTATGAGTACAAACAAATGGTACTCAATAGACATAGACCGACTAAGATCCAAAGACAAAGCAAGTAAAACCAACAAGTAAATAGGAAAACACATCACAAGTATCTAGTGAGGAGATATAGCACGATACTACTGGTATTACGAATGGAGAAATATAATACACTAAGTAAGAGACTGAGTCAAAGGAACATACCTGTAGGTGCAAACCCAACAACCTAATCACAATAATATCCTACCACGAGAGTTAATTAACCAAGGCATGACCCATGGTAACACTGCTACTCACCATAATCACAAACGAATAATAGAGTACAAAGATATGGGAAAAACCAACTCCTTAAGAAACTACCAATCAATCCAATGTAATATACATAATTATAGTCAATCAATAATCTAATTAGACCACCATAATATTAAAAGGTAAAAACAACAAACATAACCACCCCACCCCACCATAAGATGGCTTGGTGCATACAACAACTTATTATACTGGTGATAGACAATGCATATGAATGCAGATAATGCAGTAGAAACCAGATGAACATTCTAAACTAAGTTTCAAAAAGCCAAGTATATACACCTACCTCCTATCCCTGCAGCTAGGTAGGACCTTTGAAAATACCCTCATCCAGTTCAATGTGTCACACGTCTAGAGGGATCCATAGGCGACTCAAGAAGTATGTGTATGGTGTTAGGCCAAAAATACATATTTTAAATCATTAGTTGTATCACATTTAGCATTTTTATTTTTCCTTTCTGAGCATGAATTTTATGGATTGTGCTAAATAGTTTATTTTATTTGTAGGATTAAATTGGTATGAAGATGAAGAAATTTTGAGCTAAAACGAATTAAAAATGAAAGATTGTAGAAGAATATCAAGTTGGCAGCTTAATGGATTAAATTAAATATTATATTAATATTTCTATACGTGAATTTGGCCAGAAAACAAAGGAGAGAAAATTGTGGTTCATTACCTTGCTGCCACGTGGTAGCAAATGAAAAGAAGAAAGCAAATTGTTGAGCGGCGGTACTGTTATACGAAAAACCCAATTATTTTGAGTTTTGAGTTCCTAATTTATCTTGGACTGAATTATTTTTTTTAGGGTTTTCCATATCTATAAATAATCCATAAAAATATTTATTAAAAGAGGTACTTCGGAGAGAAAAGTCATTATACTTTTTAGGTTTTTTTTCTCCTTTTTTATTTTCTTAGACATCAGTAGTAAAAGACCTTTATTCTGGAGTTGTGGCTACGAATGATTGTTTAGTATTGAATTTTATGGATTGAAGTTTATTATCACAGAAATTGCTTGTTTGTTCTTGATTTAGTATTTTGTGATCGATCATTATTGAAATAACTTCATTGTCCAAATTGAACTCGGGACAGGAATAAGAGGCACAACATGGGACATAAGGAGCATGAACTTCTCTAGAAATTAGGATTGATTTTTATCTAGAATAGGGATATATCTAGAGACCTTGCTTGGTTAGTAAACAAGCTAAAAAGTTAAAGCTCCGAACTTTGTTCAGTCTATCCCCGCTCAACGATGTAGTTAGATTGCCAATTGTGGTAGGCAATTAGAGGTCGGGAGACCATGATCATACATTAAACCTTGTAAATCAGCGATTTAATAACACATTGAAGTCCATAGAAGAAGATACTATCCATTAATTCTAACTAGGTTGCATCCCTGGAATTTTCCCCAATCATAGTAAGGTAATCTTAGTATTTAATTCTTGTATTCTTTTATTTATAGATCAAATTCTTTTGGCACTCTTGAATATATAATTAGACTAGTATAATTTAGTAAAAATAATTAATCAAAAAGTATTTTGGGTTCAATAATCTTTCTCTCTTAGAGCCATTATATTATTTGTGCGACCACGTACACTTGTGTGTGCAATTGGAAGCAACAAGTTTTTAGTGCCACTGGCGGGGACTTAGAAGTTAATTATTCTTCTAGGTTATACTTTTTATTTCTTACTTATTTAAGTTTATTTTTAATTTATTCTGAACAATTTTTTTTCCTTTGATTAATTTGGTACTCTTATTGTTATGGATGATTGAGATAAATGGTGGTTAGGTGATGGTATCCTTGTATGTATTATGATGGACCCAACTTGTTTATCGAGCCTCATATATGTGGTGGTCAATATTGTCATTGGAATAGTTATCCTAACTTTATTCCCCTCCCCTGAACCCCTATTATGATTCTTCTATTATATGTGATGTTGGTAGGGGTGATAAATTGGAGAAAGCTTAACAAGAGGCACGCAATATGTTTATCAACCATTTATGGATATGCTAGAAAAAAATAATTTAGCACTCATGGAACTAGAACCAATACTCGTGGAACAACAAGCAAAAACCATGGAACTATAAGAAAAATTCATGGAACTGCAAGCTAAGGTTGACGCTGATCAATTGCAAGTTATAGACCTTGATAATACTTAATTAGAGGAAAAGATTGAATCCTAACAAGAAGAAAGTTATGAAGAAGCAGAGATAGTGAGCCAATCTTAGCTACAGGAACAAGCTCAACTTCTAAAATTTCAAGAGTCTATCTGTGTTGGTCTGACATACATGACAACCCTATTGATAGAAGGAAGAGTTGATCTCACACAACAGATAGATCTATTTGGCTCAGATGTTCAGGACATGGAGGTTGTCACGACCCGAGAGCACCCCCTAGTCGTAACCGATGTACTCGACCCCGAAGAGGTCTAATACAAGCCCCTTAGCATTCATAACATTCGATATAGAAAATAGTGTGGAATTAAAAATTATTTAAAACCAACAATCTTAAAACTCTCTCATAAAAGCAACGAAAACTAAGTCTCACATGGCCATCTTAAAGACAACATTAACAAATAGGGTCATGGCCCTTTACAATCAAAAGAACTCTATTTAAGTCTATTACAAGAGTCTTATCATAAAAACTAGAATATGAGAGTCTTGTCCTCGACATATGAGGACATACCACAAGATCTTGAGAGAACTTCAATTCCCAAGCTTTACTTGAGAACTCGATCACTTGCCGAAACCTACACTTGTAGAAAAATAGAGAAGAGTATGGCGTTAGCACAATTAACTACTAAGTATGATGACCATGCAAAAACATGCTAAAAAGGGACATTTAGTCGAGATATATGCTCTTATGCCATTTTTGGTAAAACCTTCATAATACAACTTCAAGAGACACAATATAAGTCACCATTTACATATAAGACAATATCCCTATCATAGACATGCTCAACTAGTACCAATATACACCACATAATCATATTAGTCAAATATGTCATTTCATCATCATAGAACCTCTATCCAAAGTTACCCTAAGACACACTTAAGTAAGACATGAAGTGGCCGCCCATACAACCTCTTCAAGCACACCTAAGTGTTCCTCAAGGCTAACTAAGATAAGGACCTTTCTATTTCAACATAATATCAATAAGTCAACACTTTTTATTAAACCATTTTTGGAAACATTCATGCATTTAGGGTACTTTCACATATTAGTCATTAAGCCTTAGGGAACTCACTTTAGCATCTTCAAAGCCTACTCGTGTCATGTGTAGATAACATCCCATACTACTACCTGCACGTTCCAGAACCTATCCAATAACTAGAGTGCACATCCCATATGATAGGAATAGGCATTAACCAATATAGACCACACTAGCTAGGCATGGAATGTGATGTCATAAGATCCCACACCGTGGAGGATGTTCTACTTGCCAAGGGTAGAACTAGTACACATCCCATGTAGGCACATGGTTTAGGGGATATCCAAAAAAGTTCATTATGCCCTAACCTCATGCTCGGAGAGGGCCACCATCTTAACCATATCCACTAGGTGCTTAGCCTTAGTTCATATAGAGTAGTTTCATTCACATATATGTACTATAGAGGGCATCATTATTAGGTCTAGCCGACCCATAGTACTTCTACCAGGAAAGGCACCACAAAGGATCTACCGATCAAGGTTCATTAAGCATAGCTCATTGACTTTCTTAGAGAGGGTTTTCTACCGTTCCGGCCCACCAACTCTAAGTCTATCATTTCACACAAGAAGAAGGTCTTCACCATAAGGTCCACCACTTCAAGGTTTCACATTCACTTAGGGGTATAAACTTACTCATGAAAAGGGTACCATGCTTAGGTCTAGCCTATTCAAGATATTGCCTAGAATGCCTCTATAGTCATTCATAGAAAGGGCACCATGATTAGGTCTACCAATCCATGCTCAATTAGACACGTAAGTCAAAATATTACATTCAAAAAGAGGTACCTATGTCTACTAAATCAAGAGACAACATCACCATATAGAGACCCTTCATAGTCTAACATCATCACTTATGAACATTAAGAGAGATCACACTTTCAACCACAATGCTACACACTTTACACAATATCAATTTGAGATCCCATGAACACCTTCACATTATACATTCAATACATCATAACATGCTAATACATCAAGTCATTATATAATGCCTTCAAGGCCATGCTCACAATACATTCAATAAGTAAACACCTTCACCATAAGTAGATCACACATCATTCTATCCCAATGTTATATCAATTCTACATTAATAATAAAGTTAGTTCAAACTTACCCTTTTCCAAAGCCACAATCACCATTCCTCCATTCTCCAACAATTCACAATAGATAATAATAGAAATCAACTATACAACTCAATGTAAACACAATTTCCTCAACATTGAATCATAAGTAATAAACCCACTTTATAAACTAATTTTAGGGTTTTGTGGAAATCAAGGGCTCATAGAGTTTTTCATCCAAAAACTTCAATCAAACATCAATAATATCATAGCTTGTCTTTTGAAAACATTTCCATGCAAGAACCCTTGAGTGGAGTGAGAAAGAGGCTTTTTCTTAAACTTTGGAAAAATTGAAGACCATTTGAGATTTGGCTCTAGGGCGAAAACTAGCCCTATATAAAGAGCCACCATACCTTATTATCAACAATGCCCAAGAAATTTGATGGAGGAAACCTTGAATTCGAAACCCTAGCTTCTCACACCTTCTTCTTCCTTGAGCTTGAGAGAAATATAGAGAGAGAAGAACTTTGGGGTTTTTGATTAGGATCTTTGAAATAAGGAGTTAAAGATAGGTTTTAAGACTTAAAACTATTTATATTTATCATATAAACCTTTTAAAATCAACGCCACACATTAAAAGATTTAAAAGAAATTACCCAAAAGCCCCTAAATGAGGCAACCCCGTCAGGGACCACGCCCACTTGAACGGGTCGTGAAGTGCACCACGGCTTGTGGTGGTCCCCGTGGTCCCTTGATTAGTGGGCCTCTCCACCATGTCAAGCCCTCAATGGCCCAAGGCATCTTCACGAAGGCTCCCACGATCTGTAGTGCACACCACGAGTCATGGTGGAGCTTGTGAAGATGAGGCAGCACCTAGGCAAAGTTGCCTTGCCTCCCTTGAGACCAAGTGATATTCACGCCCAAGTATATGGACCGTCTAGGGCACCACTGTTCGTGGTGTTTCCCGTGGTCTTTGGGAAAGTGAGCAGCCAACTTGGGACTGCCTTGGCATTTTGGCTAAGGTTTGCCCCTTTTGGCTTGGCTCCTTGTCTAGCACCCTCAACCAACCTAGAGTAGGTCTCATAGCATGGAGTCTAACATGTGCCTTGACGTTGACTCCTTAAACCCCTTTCAAACAAGACTAGGGCAACATTACACCACTAAATCTAGAATCTAGAAATACCTTTTCAACTCAAGAAATGCTAGAAGCTCAAGTTCATCCTATTTCATTTTAGGGTCATCACAATATCCCCCACTTGGAAACATTCGTCCTCAAATGACACTTACACAAACATAAAGGGTAAGGACTTCAAGACTAGCAACCCACAATCATGCATTCAACATTATAACGATTCACATAGTTAGGAGGAACATCAACTCCACATAAAAAGCTCAAAACACAATAAGAAGGTAGGAACTACATCTATAACCTCATTATGCACAACAACATCAACATTCTCATTTCTTTGGAGGAACTTCCTTCTCCAAACATCATCATCATCAAGCACATTATGCAAATTTCTCATAAAGCACAATTATGCAACAATTTTGAGAACACCTTTTTAAGCATGATCACAAGTCAACTCATGCAACATTTAAGCAACTCATTATATATGCATATCAACATAAGGGACAAAATTTATGAAAACTCATTTTCTCATTTAACAAGAATTCAACAAGAACATGCATAACATAAGGAGACCATGGAAACTCAAATTCACATAAGACTCCGAACCATGCAACATGCTACTAGAAACTCTAAGCCTCAAACTTGAATAAATTAGAAGAAAAGAGGTAAGGACATCAACACGCTTATCAACCACCCTATTCAACATACTATCCCCCACTTGGGAGAAACCCAACTAAGGCTATCATGAAACAACACACAAGGATCTCATTACCAAAAGCAAGGAACTATAACTTACCGGCACCTTCATCTGGATTTGCCTCCTTGTTAGTTTGGAGAGCATAGAAACGAGTCTTCTTTTGATTATCAAGATTTGGGCCACCATGTGATGCTCGCTTGGCCTCCCTTCCTCTAGCCGTAAGGGTAGGACAATCTCTCACCTTGTGATCATTCTTCCCACAACCATAGCATCCACTAGTACTGGCTAGACACTTCCCAAAATGATTCTTTCCATAAGTGGAGCAAGTAGGCTTAGAAAATTGAGAACCACCACCTCTCTCTTGGTTGACCTTAGGAGCACTTGAGAAATCTTGTTTAGGAGCTCTCTTCTTAAACCTAGGTTGTCCTTGCTCATTGGACCTACCCCTTTTTAAATCTTTCTTCACCCTCATAAGTTTGGACTCCTCAATAGATTGAGCATACACAACAAGTCTAGAGATGTTCATGTCATCATGGAGCATTGCCGTACAACACTCTTCCTTAACCAAGTCGGATACACCGGTAACAAACCTACTCATCTCCTCCCTTGGGTTAGACACCAAGGATGGACATTTCTAGACAACAAGGTAAACTTCAAAGAGTACTGTTGACACCCAATTTTGACCGACCTTTAGCAATTTTAGGAATGCTATTCGATTAAATACGTATTTTTAAAAAATATGTCGAAGTTAAAATTTTAATCGATTTTGCCTAAAAAATTATATATTTTGTATGCATACTTCATAAAAATTATTGTAAATGCTATTAAAATATTTTTAAATTATTAGTAAAACCCGAAATAATTCAAATGTTTTAAAAAATTTAAGTAATTTTAATTATGATTTTGTAGTATTTAAATTGGATAGCATTCCTTTTAAGTTTTCTCAAAATCATTTAAATGTTAGCATATTCTATTCTAATTTATTTCAATTTTAGCCATCCTTGCATTTCAATTCTAGCCAACTTTATTACAAATTTGGTCATTCGAATTCTCAATCTAATTTTCAGAATTTTAATTCCCTTTAATCTCATCCGTCCATCTTTTAAGTTAAATCCTAGCCTCTTATCTAATTCTAATTCAATGGATGAGATCAAATCCTCTATCCCTTTCCTAATTTATTCAAAAAGACCAAAACCCTAAAATGAATTTTTTCATCTCTTCCTCCTCTCTCCCTCTCTATCAGCTGCCCTCCCTCTCTCTTCTCTGATTTCTCCGCCAGCAGCAGCTGCTGCTGCTGCCCTTCCTCTCTTCTCCTCCCCTTCTCGTCGCTGCTTCTCTCTTCTCCTCCGGCGAGAAACAGCATCCAGCAGCTCGGCCAAAGCAACCAGCAGCCTGGCGAGACGACGCAGCAGGCTCCGCCAGCAGCAACAGCCATCCCAGGCGGACAGGCAGCACCAGTGATCCCCGACGAACAGCAACATCAGCAGCCGGACAGCAACTCCAGCAGCTGGCAGCACTCCGACCGGAATCAACAGCAGCTCCGGCGAGAGTTTCTCAGCGAGCAGCGATGACAACAACAGAAACTCCGGTGAGGTCAGCTCGAGGTCCTGGTCGTCTGAGAAAACAGATCTAAACAGATCTGTGTAGGTTCATTTTTCGTTTTAATATTCTCTTAAATTGCCTATTATGATCATTAATCTATCATTACATGACTGCTCTATACGGAATTCTATAGTATCGTTATCGTTAGAATCATGTTCTTGTTTTAAGCATAAGATAAATCGGGATTTGCTTGATCATGGACTGTTCTTGAGGATTTTCTGAATTTTGAAAGTATGTGTATTTGTAGTTGTGTTGAAATAGCATGTTATGCTTCCAGCTCTCCTTAAGTTGGCTGAGTGTGACTTTGATGTTGATATACTTTTGAAATTTAGCATTTGATTGCATAGGGTAGTAATAGTTTTAATTAATTAATTGAAATCACCGTTTTTTTTAGAATTGCTTACATATATATTATCATCCATTGGGATTGATTTGACAATAATCACCATAGTTTATTAAGTATGCATCTTGACATATTCCAATGGCTTGTCAGCTTTTATTTTTGGCTAATTGTAATAAATTTTGAAGTTGTATGATTGTGTTTGCTTGATTGATTCAATCTACGGTTGTCTTAATTTTTTTCCTTCCTTGCTTGTTTACCTTAATTAAAGCGGACAGATTTCTTATATTTTTGTAAAGTTAATAAATGTTAGGCTGATTTACTCCCTCCGTTTAAAGAAATTAGTGTTGTAAATTGATCCTCCGCAGTTTTACTCTTATTTAAAGAGTGTAGTGCATAATTGAAAAAAAAGATTCCCTTCCTTAGTTAATTATTTCTTTCACTAATTTATATATTATCAGCATAGTAACTTCCTTAATTGATTTTCCTGGGTTAATTAGGATCTAATCATCTTCTACTTGTTTATTTTTGGTAAAGCCATCCGGTTAAGGTAAATAATTTTGCTGATTCTTATTTTTTGGTTAAGGAAATAAATTGTCAAATTGCTTAAATTATTCTATTCCCTTTCTCGTAATGCCCCCATATTCCCTATATAAACAAATGCCACATTCATGTTTACTCTCTCAGGCTCACGGACACACACTTTTCCACTCAATCTTACACACGGAAAAGAGACTCTCATACTACTCAGACATCCACATTGCTCTTACTTGAATAATATATATATATATATATGTTGCTTTCTACTCTTTAAAGATAGAATTAAGTTTTCCGGTAAACTTTAAAGCTTCTCTATACTTGCTATTTTGCTGTGTACGGGTCAAAAGTCGGATTTAAGAGGTCTTCATTGCTGATATTTCTTGTCTGCCTAATTGGTTGGTAATCTTATTTAGCGTTTATATTATTTTGCATTCATACCTCTATGTAAGTTTGTAATGGTAAAGGAAGCATCCGAGTTAGTTTCCGTTCTTCCTTCTCTCTATGTGTGATAATGTCTATGATTATTATT
>JAJOOE010016181.1:0-31674 GCA_036250405.1 Solanum raphanifolium
CCCCCCCCCCCCCCCCCCCCCCCCCCCCCCCCCCCAATTAGGGGCCACAACATATTGCTTTTTATCAAATGAAAATATATGTCTATTATATTAGGTATGCATATACTTTTCTTTTTCTTACTTTTTGACCAAAAGTAGTACGACGTATTAGAAAACGTCCACTTAGATATGAGAGGAAAGATGCACTTACCTTTCTTTTATTTATTTTTGGAATATATAGATAACTTTTAAAAACTTTTAATATATTTTATTTAGATATTTGAATTATGTATGATTTGTTTTGATTAAACATTTGAATACTTCATAAAGTACTTGTATTAAATAACTTCAACTCAAATTTTGTAAAATCTCATGTGCATGTTTTCAAGGTAGAGCCCATTTAGTAGATACTTTAAGTATTTAAAATATGGATAGGGTAATGCTAAATGGCCAGAAATTTAAAAAAATTATAATTTTTTTTTATTTTAAAATAAATTGATTTTTTTTTCATTTTTAATTAAAATGTATTAAAGTTAAAAGGGTAAAAATGTTCAAAAAGGTAAAATAACATAAGTAAAATACCATTCTGGCCAAAATATTTTTTCCTTAATATATTTTACCTTAGTCAAATATGGTCATTAACTTCAACAAGTCGTAATATCATAGGTTTGTTTTCATTGATGATGTTATGTGTATAATTAAATGAGGAGAAATAAAAATATGAATAGTTTGTTTACGTAATGAGCGCACTTGAGAATACTTGCGGAGACTTTTTGAAGTATGAGTTAGAAGTGTCTATATAGAAACACTTTATCATGCGTTCAAGTGCTTCATTGAGACATATTATTTAAGTATTCATATGAAATTTACTAACAATTTTAAGAAATTGTCAATAAGTTTAACCTTAATTTTAACTATTCCAGTCTATATGAGTATGTCCATGAGTTTCGAACTCCACTTCAATCGCGATTAATTTTGAATTTATGAAATTAAATAGAAGAATAAAATAATAATTGCGTTGGGACATATATTTATGTATATTAAAGTAAAATATTTAATATAAATATAAAATTCAAACTAAAATTACTAAATTTTATCGAACTCGTATCTCAAATTCACCCTTGCACTTCTTTGATTGCAATTTTATCCTATATTAAATTAAACAAAGTTCAAATGTCTTTGGTCCTTGTTTTATGTCGACCGTTTTCGAAAAAAGATATTTGATGTAAGTTTAATTTGATGATAAAATGACAAAAATATGGTCCCTAGTGTTTGATGTATATTTATAATGATTGATTGAATATATTTTTTAGCAATTTTAATTAATTTTGATCTTTTAAATTTATTAAAAGAAAATATTGTTTGGTCTCTATAAAATAAATATTTGATAAACTATGAATGTTAAGGGGCTATTTCTGTTTGAATTTAATTCAATAGAATTAAGTGGATAAAATTATATATCCAACCTTGAAAGTGTTAAAAATATCGTAACAAGTTATTTTATTACTCTATATTTAACTCAATCTAAGTTAGCATTTTACTGTATATTTAAATCAGATTAGAGTTCATTCTTTAAAATATTTTCAAATTCTCAAAAACTGGTTATTCGACTTAACAAATTTTAAAAATTATCAAGTAAAATGCATGATCAAACACAATTTTAAAAATTATAATTTTAAATACGTAAATTTTAACTTCAAAATCTATAATTAAATACGAGTTAAACAGCTAGGCTGATGTAGTCATCACTAGCTATAAATTATTGTCAAAATAGATTCCAAACAATTCAACATTGGAATTGTTGATGTCTCCAAAGAACTATGATTGATTTCTTTAATCATGGGAAAATCTTTTTTCACTCAAAAAAAAGAGTATCTATATATCCAAATTTATAATAAAATCTATAGGTTTGATAGAAAAAGAATTTGGTCCCCTCCTAAACCAAGTCCTCCTAGGACTATATATATAGGAGTAGTAAATTATCAATTTTTTAGGCATGGACCAGTTTACCATGTCCCGTACCCCCTCTATCTATATATACAATTTATTTATTTTTAAAAAAAAAATCATTTTAATACATTATTTAAGATTAAGTTACCATTTTAATAATCTAATTTTAGTTTCACGTGTAAAGTTTATTTATTTAAAAAAAAAATCATTTTAATACATTATTTAAGATTAAGTTTCCATTTTAATAATCTAATTTTAGTTTCACGTGCAAAGTCTTCATCTATAATTCTATATTTTGGAATAATGAACTTAAACATCATTATCATGTGTTATGTGACAGAAGAATGCATGTATATTCAAGTGAGATAGATTTTATAGAATAATTATAAGATCAATAATGTTATACGAGAATGAATATTGAGTTGTTTAAGTCCAACACATTCACAAAATGATCTAAAAAAAAGTGAATAATAAAATAAATATACTGTCATACAAGACTAGATAAGATTAGAGATAATAATATTCAGGAGAAAATTCAAATAACACATGTTAAAATATAATATGCTAAAATATAATTGTATTTGCTATAGCATTGATAGTAAAATATCTAGATTATAAAGTAGGTTATCAATCATAACATGTTAAAATACATTGATAAAGTAAAAACTATTTATTATTTCGAAATGAGCATAAAACGTTTATAAAAAATAATCTCTATATTCCACAAAGATAGAAAATTAGTGTGCATCCTTTTTCGATCGATTTATGAAATTATACTAAATATGTTATTGATCTTGTTAAAGTTACACATAGTAAAAATCGATTAATAACACATATATGATAATATGAATAATGCTAAATGGAGTATATTACGTTCAACCACTTTTTTTTAAAAAAACTTTTTCTTCTTCTTCACCTTCTTACTTCAGTCACCACTAAAGAATACGGTGCTAGATGAGACTGTTTCTCTTTTAATCATAGGTAACGACTTAAGTTTGAATATAAAAATATTCTTAACAGAGAGTCTCTAAATGGTGTGAAGCTGAATTAATTCCACTTCAATATAAATATCGAACACTAAAAAAATCTTCTTCCTTCTCTCTTTGTTGATCATGTGCAAATATTATATTGGATGGTCCGTACTCTGACAATGACCATTCAAGAATGGTGGCACATGCCACTTCTGTCAAATCCAATACCCCACCTCAATTTCAATGGCGAGGATCTTTCATGTACAGGTTTCATCAAACGGCTGTTGATTGAAGCTTTTTCCCCCAAAACCCCTTTCTCTGATTGAGTACACTCCTTATCTTTTTCTCTCTGTTTCTTGATTTTCTCTCTCTACTGTTATTCAGGTCGAGCTTGGTCGGGTGTGCTATAAAACAGAAAAAAGAACATTTCTTTATCACTCTTTCATAGATAGTGATTGCTCTCAACTGAACTTCTTTTCTTGATATTCAACTAAAATCAAGAAAAGGGTAGTGTTCAGAATTTCACAAACACTTCAAAAATTTGATATATTTTTTTTTAAAGCTGGTTTTGGTGTTTTGGGGTTGTTAATGGAGGTCTTGGAGAAAGAGAAGTGTTGATTTCTTTAAGCTTTGATGTGGGGGAGCTGAAATTAAGAGTCTTTTTTGGTTGGGGGTGGGGGTAATTGAGGGTTTTTATATAATTGTCTGGATAATCATAATTTAAGGGTGTTTTAGATATATATAATTTTAAGGGAAATTGTGTGATTAAAAATATGAAGTTTTCAACATCAGGAATGGGTCAACAAGCTCATGAAGGTATCTTCTCTTCCTTTCATGTCTTTGTTTTTTTCCTCCCAAGTTTGCCTTTTTATATATCCTTGTCTCTGTTTTTATCTGTATATTTATGCTTATGCTTTGTGTTTAGCTAATAAAAGAGAGATCTTTAAGTGTTTACTTAAGTTGAACTCAATTATTGATGATGGATTCTTTATTTGGTTCTAAAAGGAGAGAACAAGTGTTTGAATTCAGAACTATGGCATGCTTGTGCTGGTCCCCTTGTATGTCTACCAACGGTAGGGAGTCGAGTGGTTTACTTTCCTCAGGGTCACAGTGAACAGGTCTTTCTCAAATTAGCTACATTAATTTTGAACAAATTGTTGCATATATTAGTATTTAGTCAATTGCTGATAGTTACCATTGGAATTGAGTGTCAGGTTGCGGCAACAACTAATAAAGAAGTCGATGCTCACATACCAAATTACCCGAACTTGCCACCACAGTTGATCTGTCAACTCCACAATGTCACAATGCATGTAGGTTCTTTGTTCATATTCTATGTTTTCTTATGAATTAGTGTTGTGTAAGTTGTAATATAGGCTTACGAGGGAATGACGATTCCTAGGATTTTAGGCAGATGTTGAAACGGATGAAGTATATGCTCAGATGACATTGCAACCCTTGACACCGGTATTTTCTGAACGATGCAATAAAGCTCATTTACTTTTACTGATTTTCCTATATTTTTGTGTGAATCGGGGGTGACAAAATATTCTGTTGCATTTTCAGCAAGAACAAAAGGATACATATCTTCCTGTTGAGTTGGGTATTCCTAGCAGGCAGCCTACTAATTATTTTTGCAAGACACTTACTGCAAGTGATACCAGTACGCATGGCGGCTTTTCTGTTCCTCGTCGTGCTGCAGAGAAAGTTTTCCCTCCTTTGGTGATAACTGGTCCACTGTCTTGTATTTCCATACCACTCTGATTCTAAGTCTGATGTTATTCTCATTTTCTTCTGGTCCTCAGGATTTCTCACAGACGCCACCCTGCCAAGAATTAATTGCGAGGGATCTGCATGACATTGAATGGAAATTCAGGCATATTTTCCGAGGCAAGCTTCAGAGGATCCTTTCTTTGCTATGTGTAGATTTACGCCGTGTTAAGTGTATTTGGCTTTAATCTAACAGCTGGTGGTTCTTTAAGTTTGCACAAAAAATAGATATAGGCACACTTAGATATATGCTGTCACTTAGCAGTACTTTAGTTTAATCCTCTAAAGTACTTGCTTGTTTAGAGTCTTTTTCAGTTTTGGGTACTTTCTTTACATGAATGTACTCTAACAACACGAATGATGGTGTGTCTAGAGAGGATCTTTTAAAGCATTTTTTCTTTTCTTTTTTGAATCAACCGGACTGAAAGCAAAGAGAAAAAAGAAGCAGGATAGTGTCTGGTGTGTAGGGCTGATGTTTTGTCTTCTGCATTCCCCTACACTGTAATATCCTTATGAAGGATTAGAGTTGTGATTATAATTATGGAGGATTGACAATCTGTTATGTAGTAATAGAGTTGTTATTCAGTGGGCCGTGGGTGAGATGGTATGGAAGCTATCTCGTTTTTTTTGTGTAAATGTGAAATTCAAGTTGGAACTAACGGTTCTATTTAAGGTTCACATTATGAGTTAGGTAACCTGAGCAGGATAAAGTAAATCATAAATGTACTTCAAATGATTTTTTTTATAAAAAGGTTAACAAAATAACAGGCTGAATCAAATAGATTTGTGGATGGCCTAGAATGGGGGTAGTTATAGAATGAAGAAGCAGGTCAATTATTTCTATTAACCCATCTATCTCCAAATGTCTGCACAGTTTCAGTGTGCAAGAGTATTAAAGAGTTCAATTTCCAGGTTATATTGGTGGTGGAAGAACATTACTCTTATGTTTACTAGATTTGTACCACCAACGACAACTACGCCTTAGTCCCAATTCCCAAACAAATTGGGGCTTTATCATGAATTGGTTTGTTTTACGCTGGTTGCGAACCTACCACACCACTCCTCCTTTATCCCAGTTTGGGAGTGACATTGCGAGTGAGATTTGCACCAGTGCTTCAAAATTAATTGTTTAATTTATCTGAATTCTCGGTACATATAAATGGTGCATGGATTATTGTAGTCTTTAGACTTCTGCTATAGTTTTTGGACATCCAAATGAAAATGGTTTCCAAAAATGGTTCAGAGTTCTTGGCTGTGTGCTCTTAAATTCTCATTTCTTTAACCTTATTATGGGACTGTTTCTCTTGTCATCCTAATCCTGTTCCCTGGTCATTCTTGGCTTGTTTGTTGGCTCATTTGCTGGATATACTCGTGAATACTGATGTCCCTTAGAAGCATGAGCATAATGCATATGAAATTAAATAATGCTGAAATTTGTTCATATTTTTCTGTCTATGCATGTAGGACAGCCTAAGCGGCATCTTCTGACGACTGGCTGGAGTGTGTTTGTTAGTGCCAAAAGACTTGTCGCTGGAGATTCAGTTCTTTTCATCTGGTAGTTTAAGTTTTTTTTATCAACATATCTGAGTAATTTTACACTGTAGGAATTGCAACTAAGTGCCTTGTTATTCCTTGAGGCTCTCTTAATGGTTTCTCATTGTTTCGGTGTCAGGAATGAGAAAAATCAGCTTTTTTTGGGAATTCGTCGTGCAACTCGACCTCAGACTGTGATGCCATCATCTGTTCTGTCTAGTGACAGCATGCACATTGGATTACTTGCTGCTGCTGCTCATGCTGCCGCTACCAATAGCTGTTTCACTGTTTTCTTTAACCCAAGGTGGTGCTGAACGATTGTCTGCTCCTTGTTTTTTTTTTAAAAAAAGTCATATCCTTTCTGCTATTTGAACTAATACTTATCGCATCAGGGCTAGCCCATCTGAGTTTGTTATTCCACTTTCAAAATACATCAAAGCTGTTTATCACACACGTGTTTCTGTTGGAATGCGTTTCCGGATGCTATTTGAGACTGAAGAATCAAGTGTTCGAAGGTATGGAAGTATTTGATCTTAAATCTCATCCTTGTTTCCTTCGTGGTTAGGTTTTCTTCAATCTCTTTTGTTTAGACAAGTGCATATAGCTACTTAAGTACTCCCTCTGTCCCAATTTACGTGACACACTTTTCTTCTGAATCTGTCCCAAAAAGAATGTCACCTTTCTATAATTGGTAACAATTTAACTTTTGAGTTCCCCTTTCATCCTTAATAAAATGATTTATAGCTACAAATATGGTCAAGGAGTGGTTTAGACCACAAATTTCAAAAGTCTTCTTCTTTCTTAAACTTTGTACAAAGTCAAATGGTGCCACATAATTTGTGATGGAGGGAGTAGCATATTAGTTTCTTGTTGATGGATCTGAGGCACTTGTTGATACTTAACATAAGTGGATCTTTGATCTGGCTCCTAAACACAGATGAGTGTTTTTTTTTGGATGCGGCTCCTTTGTTTTGTCAATAATTTCTAATAATGTAGGGAAAGGTGATTTAAGATGAAGGTGCAAGTTTTGCCTTGTTGCTTCACTTTTTACTCATAATTTGCATATCTTGTTTAGTCTAGTGCTTGCAACAAGTAACACTAGAGTATAAACTGGGCCAACTCAGTGGTTAGTACATGTATATAAACCAATTAAAATGGAATTCCATAGCTGAGAATGGGATTGTGGCTATAATTGAAATTCGAGTGGCAAATTGTGTCAGGTTTCTCTTCTTATATGTGGATCTGATACTTTTCAGGTACATGGGCACAATTACTGGCATTGGTGACTTAGATCCAGTTCGCTGGGCCAACTCTCACTGGCGGTCTGTCAAGGTAAATGTGTTTTAGCTCTGTCATAGTTTTTACTTTTTAGCATTTTTATATACGATTCTTTTGAAGTCATAGCATTTAAAACCTGTTGCTCGGACTCTTCAAAAATGTCATCGGGTGTGTTGGATCCTTCAAAAGTAGTGTATTTTTGAAGGATCCGATACGGGTGAGGCAACATTTTTGGAGAGTCCGAGCAACTTAGTTTAAAATGCCTTCTGTGCACATATTAGGTTTTACTTGTATATCCATATTATTAGGAAATTCAAAATTTTTAATAGAAAATCTTTTCAACTGATTTTTCTTCTCCCACTTTCTTTTTCGCTTGATTTTCAGTCATTGATGTTGTCATGTTTCCATGGCACTAATTTTGATCTTCTTCAATTTATGTTGGCATGCACTAGCTTTGCTTATGTTAAACTAGCTGTTACTTTTACATTCTTGTCCTAGATCCCAGTTTGATTTTATTCTATTGTTTACTGTAAAAATATACTTATATACTTTTCTACATTGCTATGCTACTTCGCACCCCACCTCTCTCTCTCTCTCTCTCTCTCTTGTGCAAGCAAAATACACCTCTGAATTGCTACCTCTTTTCCTTTTCCTGCGGTTGATACTTCAATTTTAAAATATGCCTAAGTTTTTCCACAAGAATGATGACATACTTGCATCGGAACTCATGGTTCTTTTGCTGGCAAAGATTGTAGACTTTGTTGCCTAATTAGGAAGACTTTTACTTCACCAGCATCAAATGCTTATCTATCAGCTATTCAAATACATTGAACTTTTAATAGTTTAGGTGCTAAGTGATTTTCGTTTATTTTATCAAATCTCCAAGCTTCTTTACTATGTCAAGTTGTTTCTCCACAAGGTTGTCTATCTTTGGTGCTATGTTCATTAGAGTATAGAACTTGTTTGTCTCAGAACTCATGTAGCAAATGCAGAAATCAGACTATCTTGCTTTGCTTTTACCACCATTCATAGGGAAATTACAAATTTACGATTGTACTATTGTTATATGTTCGTAAACAGTTATTCTATGTTCGCAGATATCTATTTACAAAAGAAATTTTATGAAATTGTAGGTTGGTTGGGATGAGTCAACGGCAGGCGAGAGGCAACCTAGGGTTTCCCTATGGGAGATAGAGCCTTTGACTACTTTTCCAATGTATCCATCTTTGTTCCCTCTTAGGCTAAAGCGGCCTTGGTATCCAGGAACTTCATCTTTTCAAGGTATTTTGCGTACTCAATGTTATGCTGTTAGAAAAATGAAGCTGTACAATCCTGAGGTTTCCTTGTACTCCCTCCGTTTCAATATGTTTTGTCTTACTTTCCTTTTTAGTCTGTTTCAAAAAGAATGCCTCTTTCCTTTTTTGATAACTCTTAAATTTTAACTTTTCACATGGCATGTTTAAAACCACAAAGATTAAAGTGCATTTGGGTACATTGTACACATCTTTCGTTTACGACCACAAGATTTATTAGTCTTTTACTTTTTAAAACTCCGTGCCAAGTCAAAACTAGACGAACAATTTTAAACGGAGGGAGTACTGTTTGTTGAGAAATATGTAAAATCCGTTGTCATCCAGATGGTTCTTCTAAGAAGGAAAAAACCATTTTTTAGCAGTATCAGTTATTTCATTATTTGAACTTTCAGCTTATTTGTTTTCCCATGGTCTATTATGAATATTTGCCGTTTGTTTTTTTTCAGAAAATAACAGTGAAGCTATTAATGGAATGGCATGGTTGAGAGGGGAAAGTAGTGAGCAAGGACCACATCTACTGAATCTTCAGTCTTTTGGTGGCATGCTCCCCTGGATGCAACAAAGAGTTGATCCAACAATGCTCCGAAATGATCTTAACCAGCAGTATCAAGCTATGCTGGCTAGCGGTTTGCAAAATTTTGGGAGCGGAGATCTGATGAAACAGCAACTGATGCAGTTTCCGCAGCCCGTCCAATATGTTCAGCATGCAGGCAGTCTTAATCCTCTCCTGCAGCAGCAGCAACAACAACAAGCAATGCAGCAGACAATTCATCAGCATATGCTGCCTGCACAAACTCAAGATAACCTTCAAAGGCAACAACAGCAACACGTTAGCAATCAGACAGAGGAGCAATCTCATCATCATTCTTACCAGGAAGCATACCAAATACCAAACAGCCAGCTCCAGCAGAAGCAACCATCAAATGTTCCTTCTCCATCATTCTCAAAGCCAGATATAGCAGATCCAAGCTCCAAGTTCTCGGCATCCATTGCTCCATCAGGCATGCCAACAGCGCTGGGATCTTTATGTTCGGAAGGAACTAGTAACTTTTTGAATTTCAATATACTTGGTCAGCAGCCTGTGATCATGGAGCAGCAGCAGCAGCAGAAATCTTGGATGACAAAATTTGCGCATTCACAATTGAACACGGGCTCCAATTCACCCTCACTCTCTGGATATGGGAAAGATACTTCCAATTCACAGGAAACATGTAGTCTAGATGCCCAGAATCAATCTCTTTTTGGTGCTAATGTTGATTCTTCAGGGCTTCTCCTCCCGACAACTGTGTCTAACGTCGCTACTACATCAATTGATGCTGATATATCCTCTATGCCACTAGGGACTTCTGGATTTCCGAATTCTTTGTATGGTTATGTGCAAGATTCTTCTGACATGTTGCATAATGTAGGGCAAGTTGATGCACAAACTACGCCCCGTACATTTGTCAAGGTGCTAGTTCTGTTGTGTATGTTATGCATTTCATTGTTGCTTTATTGCATATTACTAAGATATGGATAATTTTTTTTTATTTTTTTTTTTGCAGGTTTACAAATCAGGGTCCCTTGGGAGGTCATTGGATATCACTCGATTCAATAGCTATCATGAGCTACGACAGGAACTGGGACAGATGTTCAGGATCGAAGGGTTTCTTGAAGACCTTCAAAGATCAGGCTGGCAGCTTGTATTTGTTGACAGGGAGAATGATGTCCTTCTCCTTGGAGACGATCCATGGGAGTAAGTACCTAATTAACCAGAAGGCTTTACATTTTGACTCTTGTACTTCGATTATCATATTATTTTGTTGTAGTTACTGCTAAACATGTTTTGTTATGCTTTCACTTCCATTACTTCATTTTGGATTGTTTTTCTTGGCTATCGGAAACAGCCTCTCTACCTTTGAGGTACGGGTAAGGTTTGCGTACACTCTACCCTCCCCAGACCCCACTTTGTGAGACTAGACTGGGTACGTTATTGTTGCTTTACATTTTGACTCTGCTCCAAATTTTTTGAATCTGATGGAACGAACAACTTTATGCTTCAAGTCCTTGTACTACTCACAGCATCATCGGGTATTCAATAGTGATAGCTGATTATATATCAGTTCTAGTACCTTTGTTTGAATTATTCGTTCTGTTAAAAAAAATTGGTTTTTTACCATCTTTGTACTCCAGTTTTTTTTTTCCGAACTGCTTTGAAGTGCTTCTCCTTGAGTCGAGGGACTATAGGAAACAACCTCTCTACCTTCCAAGGTAGGGGTAAGGTCTGCGTGCACACTGCCCTTCCCAAACTCCACCTGTGGGATTACACTTGGTATGTTATTGGCTTTTTACCATCTTTTGTTCAAACCAAGACATGATATTTTTTCAGGGAATTTGTCAATAATGTTTGGTACATCAAAATTCTTTCACCCGAGGATGTGCAGAAACTGGGGGAGGAGGATGGATCCCTAAATCGCGGTCCACCTGAAAGGATGAGCAGTAATAATAGTGCTGATGGTCGAGATTTCATGTCCGGACTTTCATCTATAGGATCACTCGAGTACTGATTGTTGTCATCGTTCGATAAACCAAGTGTGGTTCACCAATTCTCTGCTTACCAAGAGCTCTGCCTAGTTAATCCGGTCTCGTTTCTAAGACACTGTTCTTTATGTAGTAAAGTAAAGACTTAATCCCCATCTGTCATTTGTATTACAATGCTATTTGTATTAGTTATAATCTTAATCACTGTACTGAGGCTCAGGACATATGTGATTTAGACCAAGAATCTTGAGTTGTAAACTTGTTAATGCAGTTTAACTTTTGTGAGCAAATTCCCTTTTTTCGAAAAGGATTCTCCAGAACCATGTCCGCGAAATGCTAGTACTATGCAGCTGCTTTAAAGCCAGCGTGGTTGGATGATAGAGATATTGGTGAATATCACATATGATCGAGAAATGTGTATTTATAATCACATGAAAACCATGAAAGCGAGTTGATAAAGAAAAGGTAGATCCAAAAATAGTGTAGGATGGTTGATAACATTGCATTACTAGAAAGCCCTCTTTTTAGAAGTAGGATACTCATTATGCTCTTTGTCTAGTTAACTCGTAACAAAATGTTAGACCAATCTCAGGGCTGACACAATCAAATTGGTTGATGAAAAGGGAACCCTAGTGAACAAGCACTCCCACCTCAAAAGCGGTTATTGAAGAACTGTCAGGTTGTTGAGGACACATCTGAAGAGGAGGCGGGCCTTCTAGGTCGACCACCCTACACACTAATGGATCTTTGATTTATCATAATTTGCATGTTAGGAATATAAGGAGATAAAAGACAAGTATATTAGTCCAATCTCTCTTGACAGTTGACACTAATATATGTTGGTATTGGACAAATGAGTCCAACTAAATTTGGATTCACGCTGAAAAGTCTCACATTCAGGGGGTAAAGCGCTCTCTAACAAAGACGACTCCGTACCCAAAAGGATTCGAACCCGAGACCTCTGATTTGGTTAAAGATGACGAAGTACTTACCACTTCACTACAACCCTTGTTGGTCTCTCTTGAACTGGTCTTACTCTTGGGGCTTGTTTGGTATGTTGGACCAACATAGATAATTTTGAGATAAAAAAAAATTAGTACAACCTTATCCCTTGTTTGGTTACTAATCCTGGTATAAGTTATAGCAAGATCAATAATTAGTATCGGAATAAGTTATTTTTGTTATACGTTGGAATAATAGTCCCAAGATTAGTTAACCTGGAATAAAATAATAAAAAATGACAAAAATACCCCCAAAGTCCCTCAACCCTTTTTCTACTAAGGTGGAGAGTACTAATGTAAACGAACAACTTCTTTTTAGAAATTATGCAATACATGTCATTTTTAATACAACAAATCAAACAGTCAAACTGCAGAAGGAACAATGTATAGGATGGAATTTAACATAAAAGGCTGAGAAATATATACATGAGCTGCTATTCTTGTCATTACACAATAAGCAAAAAAAATATCTTAGTGGCCTAAATCAAGCTATTGCTATCTCTACTTGCTTTGATATTCAATACTGTTGTTCTCTGAACTGTACTGAGGAGTTGTGATGGATATTGTATCGACGATGCTCGATGAATCTATGTCAATTGGAACCATAGAAGGCCATACAAATGATGGTTTGAATGGTGGTACTTGTGGTGCTGGTACTGATCCTGATATAACTTGAACTATTGTTTGTGTTTTAGGCCTTTCATTGGCAATTGGATGGGAGCAAGCCAGAGCAAGTAGTAACAATCTCTCTGCTTCTTCAACCGCGTATTGATCCCCGAGCCTCTTGTCAACAGCTTCAAGGATTCTCCCATCGCGATGCAAGAACCAAACCCAATCAAGAAAGAGTTGAAAGCCATTAACTTTAGTTCCAGGCCTTTGGCCACATAGTAGCTCCAACAACACAGCTCCGAATGCATAGACATCAGAATGTTGAGTTGCTTTTCCTGTGTGGAAGCATTCTGGCGCGATGTATCCCATCGTGCCAAGTACACCTTCAGCTTCATCAGCATAAGAGGTCTTTTCGTTGTCAATTGCTCGTGCTAATCCAAAATCACCTAAACGTGCATTGAAGTTTGAGTCGAGCATGATGTTGTTTGCCTTGAGATCGCGATGGACTACCTTCTGCTCGTATTCGTTGTGAAGATAGTGCAGAGCTGACGCGACTCCCGATACAATGTTGTACCTCACACTCCAGCTGAGTGGCTCTTTTTCTTGCCCTGATGAGAAGAGATGTTTGTCCAGGCTACCATTTGGCATGTATTCATATACAAGTAGTAGCTTACCATGCTTATGGCTCCATCCTGTCACAAAAATATGCATGTGATTAGCATATATATATACACTGAAAGCGTAAAAGAACTTTTATAACATTACCTGCAGGTCACCTAAATGATAACTACGTGCAACATTTAGGTTACGTTCTCATTAGAAGGTAAAGGAGGTTCAAAAATTACTTTAGATCACTTGAAATTGTTAGTGCAACAACAATAACAACAAATTCAGTGAAATCCTACAAGTGGGGTACGTCTGACAAAGGTAAGATGTAAATATCCTTATTCCTATCTTTATAAGGCAGAGAGACCGTTTTCGATTGACCGTCGACAACTCTCCTTCTTTATTCAATCTTAAGACCGATAATGTGAGCGAGAGATCACACCGGTGACAGAGTTGAAATTGTTATTAGTACATATACATATAGGCCAAATTATGACTACAATAATAATGATCTATGAATTGATGCAGCCTTACTCCTACTCTTATTGGATAGAGGATGATGTTTATGAGTGATCCTCAACAACCCTCCTTCTTTATTCGGATTAAGGATAGATAATTTGAGCGAGCTCACACAGGTGAAGTTAAAATTGTTAATGCATATATAAGCTAAATTGTTACTACAATAATAATAATCTATTAATATATCTAATCAATACTATTTTGAGGATATCAAATCTTTACAAGGCAAAAAAAGTTGGGTTGTATGTGTTCCAATCAACTTTTTTGTAGGACCTAATTTTGGAATATTTGGACCTCTCTCAATTATGATGACATGTTGTAGGGTTACAATCTTAGTCTTAATTGGAGTTGAGTGCATTTTGAAGCAATTGTCCAATTATATTATATTAATATTAGAAAGTACCAAACTTATCATAATAGGTGACATTTGAATGAAAGTGATTTTCAAAGACAGGAAGCTTCCCTACAAAAGAAAAGGTTGTTCAAACAATGATTTAAATTTAATCGAAACAAAAACACTAGACAATTTATTTCATATAATTAATTTAAATGATCAGAATTACTCGATATTTATACCGAAGCTAACAAAGAACAAAAGAGTGTGGGACCCTATGTTTGAAATTGGTGGTATAGAAAACCAAAAAGACACAAAGGAAATGGAATCAGTGCTCTTCTGTCTTCCAGCTAAGAATTTAATATTTATTAACTTTGGATTTTTCATCAAGAGGGCATTAAAATTATTAGTTAGTAGGTCCTCCAAGAAACTTAAGATTATATTTTAAAAATTCAAGTTAAAATTAATCACCCCTACCTCATTTTATATTTAGTAGTTAGTAATTCTTTTTGAAATTTACAGATACCTCAAATATGACATATAAATAGAGATTATGTTTTAAAATATAAATAAGGGGGAAATAATTAAATATCTTTACTAATTAATGTTTTCTTAAAAGGCGTATAAAAAATATATAAATAAATATTTTGAGACGAAAAAGTATATGTTTATCACTTTCAAACTATTGTAAAAGGTACATGAGCACACCATTTTTGACACTTGCAAGTTGCATCAAAGATTTTAACTTTTTTCACTTATCTTATAGTAGTTGGATATAATTATTGGGACCATTTTCAAGATGGAGATGGGCCTAACATGAGTCAAAATGGAACTCCTTAGAACACAAGAAAATATTCTTGGTACCATAATTAATAAAATTTAATTCAAGCTTTCGTTCGAAACGAAGATGGATGAACATGCACTTGTGGTCGAAAATTATGAAATTTGAAAAAAAAAACATGAAACAAATCACTATGTTGAAGAAGGAGAAGAAATACGACTCAATAAAAAAAGTGCAATCAAAACGACTAAAGGAACAAAGAAATGACTATGAAGATGGATGAACATGCACTTGTACTCGAAAGATAAAAAATATGAAAGCGGTTACTATGTCGAGGAAGGATAAGAAACACGACTCAATAAATAAAAAGTGTCCTCAAAACGAAGAAATGACTGTATAAAACCTGTCTCTTTTTTTCAGTAGTATCTTAATAGATTTTGCTAACCTATACATAAAACATGGATAAAATTTCAACAACAGGACGAATCTATCAACCAATTACACTTCAACTCAATAAGCATATATATCAAAATCTTTATATCCACTCAAAAAACTTTGATTATTCTTTTGTTGGTCGTCATAACATTCCTCCTTTATCCGAGCTTGAACAAAGAACAAATACTCAAAAAAAAAAAACATAAAAGTAAAGAGTTCAAAATACTTACCAAGTAATTTGACAAGATGTTTATGCCTTAAACGGTTGATAATTGTCAACTCAGCCAAGAAATCATCTTGACCCTTGATACTTTCCCTAGAAAACCACTTCACAGCAATTTCCAAATTTTCACCAACTAAATACCCTTTATACACAACTCCAAATCCACCTTCACCAAGTTTATTCTTTTCATCAAAATTATTAGTAGCTTTTTTCAATTCTTTAAACTCAAAATCCCTAGGCATTCCTGGTAAACTCTTTAATGCCCCTAATATATTAGATTGTGACCTATCATCCCTTTTTTTCTTATAAAAAAAATACCCAAAATACCCTGACAAAATCAATAAAACAATCAATACTGATACACCAACACTTAGACTTATTATTAGTACCTTTTCTTGATCATTCTTTTCTTGAAAATACTCAACTGTTAAATTCCATCTCAACACACAATTCAACTGATTGAAATGTCCTGTTGAAGCTGAAAATCCAAAATATGATTCTTGATTTACAAATTCTCTCAAATCAACATTGTGTGTTAGTATTGGTACTTTTGGCCTTGTTGGTGTTGTCCCATTTTTCGTCATTTGTTCAATAATGTACACATCAAGTACTTTCTTGAATCCGTCATAGTGTATCCATATATTGTAAAATCTAACACCTATTGGAGCTAGTTCAATTCCATGTGGTGTTAAAGGTTCCGACTTAACGGATTTAACACTGTTTATATCAATCCCAATATGGTTATCATCAATATCGAAATCTTGTTTGAATGTATCTAGCTCAATCGCGATTATTTTGTTGGATAATTCACCATCTGTTGTAGCATTCGTTAGGCCCAAATACTGGCCCTGGCTATTTAGTGGCAAATCAAAATTTGGACATATCAAGAAAGCTAGACCTTCAGCTGGTGTTTTGTTTTCCGGTCTATAAATGTTTGCTAGGAATGATGTGTTGAAAGATGCTGTCCTTGAAATATCATTGTCTACCCATAGTTTGAAAGGTTGTTTTAATAGGATTCTGCCTGAGTTATTGAACATTTGGTAATCAGAGGAAGATGAGTCTGGGGTGATTTGAAGTGCTTGATTGCTAATTTGTGCAGGATGTTTGATTTCAAGAAGGGGGACATATGTATGATCAAAAGGGTCACCATATTGTTGGTCAAATTTTATGATTTTGGCTTGTGATATGAGTTGAAGACAAGAGAAAAATATGAAGATTTTTGGTGTCAAAAATTCCATATTGTGTGTTTTTTTTTCATGTAGTGAAAAGAAGTATAGAGATGTGAGGGATTTTAATAAGAGGAAGGGTCAATAAAAGAAGCTATTTTGAAGCATGTTGGAATTGTGTAAAATGAGATATTATTGGAGGAGATACACATAATTATGATGATGATAATTTATGGTAGTGGGAGGGTTGAAGTTTGAACTTTCAACTTTGAATATGTTTTGTTTTTTTTTGGTCTTTCATTGCACTACTAGGAACTTGCCACCTCCCTAACCCAACCACCCACACTAATTTTCCTCAAATTTGTTTTGTATTTTTGTTGTAATGGTCAAATTTTTTTTTTGGGAAACATGACGTAACTGATAAAGTTGATGTCATGTGAGCAAGATGTTATGTGTTCGAATTGTGGAAACAATCGAAATGTAGGGTAAGACTGCTTACAATAGAGATCCTTGTGGTCCGATCCTTCCTTGAACTTCGCGCATAAAGAGAGTTTAGTACACCTTGAAGGAGAGTCTTGATGTAACTGATAAAGTTATTGTCAAGTGATCAGAGATCACATCTTCAAGTTGTGAAAATAGGCTCTTACAAAAATGCAAGATATGGTTGATATAATAGACCTTATAATTTGTCTCTTTTCTGAACTCTACACTTAGCAGAAGCTTAATAAAAATGAGATGGTTTACTAACAAAATGAATATGAATGATTTTTAAAGTATAACAATTGCTAAATTAAAAAAATAATTATGCAGTAGAGTAAATACTTTTTTTTAACATTTTTCCTATTTTTTATATAGTATATGTCCTGTTATTCATCCTTTTTCCTGCTAATATACAAAGAAATTGCCACCTTCCTTCCTTTTGTCTTCTTATTTGATAATAATGGATGGTATTGATGGGCGATGGCCATATCCAAATTTGGATATATTTATTAGTAATTTATTCTGAAATGTAGTACGTAATCGAATATTATCATACATTTTTTTTATTTATGTGTACTATTATCTGTTATTTTATTTGATTTATGTCTTCCTTTCTTATTACCATAATTTTTTTGTTACTTACTTCGAATTTTTTTCATGAGATGATTATTCAAAAGTTTTTCATTTTTTTCTAAAATTTTTATATGCATAATTTTGAATAAATTAGAACGAAAAAAAATATTAAATTCTCACCAACACATTCAAAATTAGTCACATGAATTATTATCTCAAAGGCAGCTCCCATAGCCCAATGGCCTGGTCACATATAGTGACGTGAATAATTAACGGTTGAATATCTTTAATTCATCAAAAAATTATACAATATATATAAGTTAAAAATTATTTTTTATATATAATATACTAAATTTTAAATATTTTTAATAAAATTTTTGACTTTATCACTACTACTGTAGCTTAAGAACTATAAAAAGAATTCAGATTTCCCACATGCAAGCTCAGTACTACTTATTTTATTATCACAAATTCCTACAAGAATATTATACTATATAGTTTTAAATTTTCTGAAGAATTATATTGAAATTTAAATCCCCAACACGATTTTATCAAATTTAAATTTCGTTTTTGGGTTTTGATTGTTAAAAAACGTACATCGAGTACCGAATCAAACTGATTCAATTTGGTTTGATTTGATTCGATATTTTTAAAATAATTGTTCGATGCGGATGAAAAATAAAATAGGATAAAATCAAATTATAAGATTTTAAATAAGAGTTCAATTCTTCAGTGCACCAACGTTTTGAGACTCTTATAAATTACACCAAACACTGAACAACGGAATTGAACTTTTAAAAAAAATATCAATATCAAATCAAAAAATCAAAGAACCGAATTAGTTCAATTTGATTTTTCGATTTTGAGTATTTATGCCCACCCTGCTACGAATATATGCAATTAGAGAACTTTGTGTCTACGCAATGATTAAAAAAGGTTTTTTGTCGAAGAAAAAGACAAAAGGATTACATAAAATTAACAAATAAATTAATAAAAGTAGCTTTCAATTGTACAAAAAGGTATGTGTATGCATTTAAATATTGTAAATAGTAGGATTAGGTTTCTTTTATTAGTGTGAATATTGATCATGTATCATGACCCTGCTGAGCTAATTAATTAATTTCTTTTAGGTATAATAAAATGCCATATGGACCACAAGGATGTTGATTAATTTGGAGTAACTTGTATTTAAAGAAATAAAAAGGAGAAAATAAAGTATGAAGTGGCATAATAATAATGTACTCCATAAAAACCTTCAAATTACTTTTCTTATCTTTTTGGCTGTCTTTTTTAATTTTATTTATTCTTGGATAATAATATTTTTGATTCCTCAATTACTTCTGGGGTTCCTCAATTATTTCTGGGGCATAAGAAAACTCATACTCCATCATCATTGGTAGAAAGAGGAGGCACGATAATGAAAATTAATCCATCTCAATCTACTAACAATATTGTTTTGAACATACAATATAAAAAAATAGAAAATCGTTCGGTCGAAGAAAACCTTTTTAGAGCCTAGTACAAATCAATCAAGTCATCTCTCCTTAAATTTAAGTGATTGAACATTCCCTCACTTCGGCAACATGAGTCGGTTATGAAATAACCTTTTAGGCGATTTTCTTAATTTTTAAGGACTTTTTGGTAAGTACACTTTATAGTATTAACAAATTTTAATTGATCCTTCTAATTGAAATATAAACTTTTGGTCTCATTATGTAGGAAATATGTCGTGTATGAACTATTTTTAGAAGTATACTACTTCCAAATATGGAATACAAACTTAGTGAATAAATAATGGAACAGTTAATAATTCTCGAAATTAATGAATATTCACAAGAAAACGGATAAAAAAGGCACATTTTCACTAATTAAAAATCAAATATACTTGGTCGATATTACAAAAATTAAAATTAATTTTTTTTAATAATTAGGGAACGAAAAATATTATTAGCCCTTTATTTGTTATTGTTTGAGAAACAGGGAAAAAGAAGAGAAAGTGAAAGGACTTTATTTATTTTCTTTGTTTAGTTACTTTGAGTTGAAAAATATGTAGATTTGGGGAAAATGCATTATTTTCTTTTCTTCACACTGCCAATATTTTTCATTTGGACATATAGCTTTAATATATGTTGTTTTTTCACCCGATATTCATTTTAATTTTCATTTAAATGTGACTTTATTTTTAAAAATCTCATATTAAAAATAAATCGCTCTTTAATAAATAACAATTTTCTACCTAACAAAGCTTGAAATAGAAACCTCTCATTAAGTTTATTAAACAATTAATTATTACACTTCACTCAAGTTCATAAAGTTCACTTTACACGAAGCAAAAGTCACCATTCATGGCATATTTTATAGTTATTGAAAAAATGCACGCATTTTTTTTTGAAAAGGGCATGATATACCCCTCAACTTTTACTTTTGATTTTAAAAAAAAAAATTATTTAGGGGTATATATGATTTTCTAGCAAATTTCAAGGTTTATTTTAATTTTTCGGACAATTATTTTTTTGACTTTTTGATTATCATTATTTGAGTTTCTTATTCTTATTTTATTTTTTCTTTCATTCCTTAGTGTAAAGAAAAAAATTTAAAACTATTTTTTTCGGATATAATTTAATTTTTATATTTGAAGAAAAAAATTGGGTCATCTATAATAAGTTTTACAAGAATATTAACAAAACTTAAATAAATTTGACCATCAAAATAATAAATCTAAATTAGTCATTGAAACAAAAAAAAGTTAAAAATAATAATATATGTTTGAGGAAGATTAAATATACCCATATGAGATTAAATTTTTTTTAAATAATTAAATTTTTTTAACTAAAATTAATTTTTTCACTTCCGTTAGAGGAAAAGGGTATATGTGAGCCATTTGTATAACAGTAGGGATATATATGAGCCACTTTTATAACGAGGAGTATATCAACTCTAATGACAAAGTTGAGGGGTATATCAAACCCTTTTCCCTTTTTTTTAAAAAATCAAATAGAATAATTATGTAAAGTTCAAATTTTTCTTCTAAACTTTACGGTATTATTGAATTTTTAATAAATTTTATACCTATTGTAAAGTGAATTTTAAAATTTTATTTATACCTATTATAAAGTGAATTTTTAATATGCTATTTGTTTAGTTGTTTTCTCTATCTCTGTCTCTCTTTCTTTGGTCCTTTTTTCTTTTGGGCCAAGTTTTGCTTTGACATTTGGTTAACACAGTACATTACATAAGAGATAAGTATTACATCAATTAGTTAAGTGGTATCTATATAAAATTAGTCAAAACTTAGGGTATGTTTGGTACGTAGGAAAATAGAAAATGATTCTTGAGAAAAAAATGAGTTTAATTTATTCCTTATTTATCAATGTTTGATGAGTAAGCAAGAAAATATTTATCCCAAAAATATTTAGGCATAAGACATAAATAAGCCCTTTAACTTGGCTTCGGTTGACAGTTATGTCCTCCAACTTTGGGTGTGTACAAGTAGACACACGCGTCCTATGTGGTATAGTACACGTAGGACACAAAATTGTCATGTAGGACGAATGTGTCTATTTGTTCATTTTTTTATAAGTTTAAGTGTCTACTTGTGCACACTCAAAGTTAAAGGTCATAGTTACCGACTGAAGCCAAGTTAAGGGTTAGGTTATGTGTTATGTCAAATATTTATATGTATTTTAACAAAATACTATGACGGACTGGGAAGCGAGAGTGGAGATTCAGGGGCGGAAGAGGTGCGATGAATACAGATTTGAGATTGGGGCATTAGGTGGATAGAGAGGAGATAACACATTTAGAATGTCACTTGTGAAACTTGTTTTTTCTTACTAAGTCATTTATTCATTCAGTTTTACATAACTTAATTTTCTACCAAAATATTTTCATCAATTAAACATATAAAAAAAAAATTAATTTTTTTTTCCTCCTTACCAAACTCACCAATAGAGTCAAAAAGTAGGAGGAGATTAATTGGTTCTATGTCTTAATCAAATTTACGCAATTGTTCAAGGGAAACTTCACTATTTCTTTTTTATATAAAGTAAAGTCACTATTAAAGAAAAAATCGACTGAAGAAATCTTCTTTTAATTTGTTCATCTCAGATGGACCACATGGGGAATTATATAAATATAAAGTTGTTAATTTTTTTATTTTTTAATTAATTAAATAAATAAAATATAGAAAGTCTTGACGTAATTGGTAAAATCATTGTCATATTGCCAAGAGGGTCATGGGTTTGACCTATATGGAGATAGCCTTTTTGCAAAAATGTAGGATAAAGTAGCATATAATAGATCCTTGTGTTTCGATACTTTCATCCAGACCTTGCGCTTAGCGGAAGCTTAAGCACCGAACTTTCTTGACAATTTAAATTTTAAATAAGATAATTACATCACAAACTTTAATATGATATCTAAGCAAACAAAGATCCTAACTCGAGTCTCACCGTCATACATTATTTTTAAAAAAAATTACATACTTGAAAAAAAATAAAAATCATACCCCTCACGTAAGAAAAAAGAGTTTTCTTTAATAAAAAGATAATATAAAATATTACCATAACTTTACCAAAAAAGTGTTACAAAATTAATGAGCATCTAGGACAATCACCTTCTAAGAAGAGTACTACTGCCTTTAGACATCAAAGAGTCCACCTCTATTGATTATTAATTTGAAACCTAGAAAATAATTAGAATACGAAAAATAAAAAATAAAAAGGAAGTGATAGAAAAAAAGAGAAATAAACCTTTTTAAAAAAAAAATTACTTTTGACTTTTAAGCAAAAGAAAATTAAAGTAGTTTCCACGATTTACAAGCCTTTAATAAATAAATAGTGCAATATAATGATACAAGAAAGGACAAGTATAATAAGTACATCAATTGAACATATGTCTTGGTTGTTGAAGTTATAGAGCATAGAGTCAAACATTAAGATGATTTTTGGTGCATTTCTTATCGGCGCATCAAATAAGCGAGTTAGACTGAATTAAGATGAGTTAAAATATATTAATTAATAATAAATTGATTCATTACTTGAATTGAGATCATCTGAATCAAGATTCAAGATGGACAACATATTTATATAAAGAAAAAGAAAAAAAAAACATATCGAACCAAAAATATCTTTTTTTTAAAAATAAAATAAAATAATATTTTAATAAGATTTTTCATGGATCAATCTGAATTACATATTTAATCCAATCAACACATTTTTTAGTTGAATTGAATTGAACAAATCAAAATGAATTAAATTATTAATAAATAATCGAATCATTACTGGAGAAAATAATTATTCGAAAGTAATTTTTAGTAGTATAAAGTGAAGACACTATTAATATAGAATTGTAAGGTGGACCAAAGACTTTTTGTTGTTCATATTGTAAATGTAATTAGCTGATACTAAATCACATCTTCACTTTCTTCTAATTTAATATTTTCTTAATCTTTACCTAATGATGGATTAGAAACTTTGGCATGACACAATGATAGCTATTTAACAAACTTTTAAAAAAGTTAGTATGCACGTTGCAAATATTGCTAATTTTCAAAAGGGGATAAATTAATGATTTGAGCCAGTGAGCCAGATATTTGATTACTTTAATATTCAGAACAGGGGATTAAAGCAAAATTTCAATTTGAGGCCTAAAATATAAAAAAAGTTCATATATGTATTAATTCAAACATTATTTTTCTTACACTATTTAGATGAAAGTTATTAGTATTTAATATTGTTTTTTTCAGTTATTAGTTTTAGGTAAGATTTTATCAACTCAACATTGAAAACATCCTTTCAGTGAGACAATTATTATATGAATTGTTAACATAATTCTACAAGTAATAAGTTGACAAATATTAAATATAGAACCGTAGAATTTGACTCAAAAAGTTGATGACTTGGTATACCCCATTTTAATATGCTTGTAGTAATGCTTGAAACTAAAATTTAAAAAGAAATAAAAAAGAATTTGTAATTCACTTTGCTCAACACTTTTCACTATTAATTGTTATTTTTTACAAAGTACAAAAAATGTTAAAGTGGTTAAAATAATATATATTTTAAAATATACCTTTTATTATAAATAATCATTTTTTTCTATAAAAATTTTAACACATAATTTATTCTTGATAAAAATTTGGAGCCCCCAAAATTGGGGGCCTAAGGCAAAAGCCTTATTTCTCAAAGCATAGAGCCGGCCCTAAATCAGAATGTTGTTTTTATTGTTGTTTTAAGTTCATAAACAACACAAATCCCTCTGGTTAAGAAGTAAATTACTTCCCGCGAGTTTTCAATATAATAAATTTTACCAGAATTTGAACTTTGGATACATGTATTCAGTGAATCTAGATACATGTATCTCAAATACAAGTGGTCAAAATTAGAAGTAATTTGTACCAGATACACTATATGTCTATATCTAAGTGGATTCACTTATATCTTACTCTCTCCTATCTCCTTTCTTGCTCGCCTCTCTCCTATCTCGCTCAGTTCTCTGCTCATTTACCTGTATTTTAAAATGTATCTGGTATTTCAAATACAATATGTAACTGGTGTGATTTGCATACTATCTCGCTCGCCTCGCTCCCTATTTCATGGTGAAGAAAATACATGTATCTAAGTGTATCTGACTTGAAATATAATATGAAATTATTAATTAGTCAAACAATATGTAATTATTTCAAATTATAATTAGTTTTTTTTGTTACTTTTATTTTATTTATTGCATTTGTTTGCCTTTTCCTATATGATTCCTTTAACAAATAAATCATCACCACATTTATTCATTATGCTCAAGTCAATCAACACAATATTTATATTTTGTCCATGAATATATATATTTTTTCACAAATCAACCAAAAGAATGACAATCCAATGCACTAAGCCTTCGCTATACTCGAGCTTAGAAAAGGCATATAATCCGTTGTACACAATATAACCTTTGCATTTAAATAACAAATTGTTTCCGCAACTTAAATCTATATGACCTCCTGGTAACACGACACCAACACTTAACATTGCATCAAGGCTTCCCTCTTGATCAGGACAAGATATACATGAAGTATGTCGACCAAAAGGTCAGAGCAACTGCTGCCACAGCATAATTCCAGAACATGATAACAGAACATTCAGTTTCACCAATTTCAAACAACTGTGTGATAGTACCTGCAAAAACTTCACTCATTAATCTCAAAGTTTTCGGAGGATCCGACACACACGACACAGTATTTTTGAAAAAGTCTGAGCGACATAGTTTATTAAAGAGTAAAGGGATATATATACTTCTCAACTTTGCAATTTAAAATGGATATACCTCTTGTTAAAAAAATGGTTTATATTGAGTATATGCATCATTTTTCTAACGAGAGGTATATCCACTCTAAAGCACAAAGTTGAGGGGCATACTTAGAGATCAATGAGGAATCTCATTGTTTAACGAACTTCATATGTTCGTCACCTCACTCATCGATCTCGAGTTTTTGGAGGATCAGACACAGTATTTTTGAAGGGTCTGAGCGACATAGTTGATTAAAACTTGAGATGAAATGAGGGATCATTACAAGTGAACTATACCTATAGCCATTGCAGGTGGAACTGCATATTGAAGCAGAAGAACAAAGTGATATAAAGGATCTGTTCCCACCATGCCTAGATTTTTTGCAACTGTAATAACGGCAACACCGATGATAGGCAAGATAACGAATCGAACAACAATGATCCCGAAAAGAAGCCAGATTCCCACTCCTGATCGCTTGAAACCTGAACGGTTACGTATAAAGTACTTGAAATGATGTTACAGAAGAATGCAGAGGATTTCGAACGATATACAATTGTATAGGATGCTAAGTTCGATATAATACTTACCTCTTAGAAGATTTGCGCCCATTATAATGGTCATGGATGGAATTGCTGCCTCCCTGCAGTAGATAAAATCGTGTAACCAAATGGCCGCGTTGAGAACCAAGAGAGTAATGATGGAAATGCTCAACATGCTAGGCCATGATTGAGTTTGCCTTTAGAGCTAAGGGTCTTTCAGAAACAAACTCTCTACCTCCACGAGGTGGGCCGGGGGTAAGGTATATGTGCACTATACCCTCCAAAGACCCTACATGTGGCGGATTACACTGGATATGTTGTTGTTGTTGTTACATTAGGGATTCGTTGGGACAAGGGTATGGGCTTAGGTATGAGTTCGGTCAAATACAATAACTTTGGTTCAAACTTTGTATTTGTCTAAAGAAATCTATTTAATATGTATAAATTATTAATTTCTGTTGGTGAAGAGCTATGAGGATTTAGGCAATAGATATGATATACCCTCCTACAAGTAACTCAAGTAGCATTAGGGAAAAAAATTATTTGCATGAGGAATCATACCCTAGCAAAACAACGGAACTCTCAACGAAACGAAGTGGAGCACCAGAGCCAACCATGAAATTTTGGATGGGAGAGATTGAAGCAATGATAATGCCAATAACCTACAAGAAATGATAAGCCACGTATAAGGGAAGAACTGAACAAACATGCATCCATGAACCTAATTGGGACGACATTGTAATAACTAAGCAGTTAAGCACCATTATCGTCATACCGTTGCAACTGTAGGTGGTCTGAAAAGAACACTCAGGTCGATATATTCCACCAACGACTTCACCTTCTTCTCAATGATAGTAGGTATCGAGACCTGTTATTTCGAGTTGTGAAGTGTTTATGTTTGATTTTTCGAAACATCAAACAATTTAAAAAGTAATAAATGAGGATAAATCTTGATGAAAAGTAGTGGAACAAACAACAATTGTTATAACACTTTCTTGATTATTTATTCATATTTAGTAGATATTTCAACACACACACACACACATATATATATAAACCAGACGAAAGAAAAGAGAAGTTAAGATATTTAATGACGTTACTGATCTATGTTACACGGACTCTCCAAAACAGTTGGAGGATCTGACACTCACTCATCGACTTTTTAGAGAGTCCGAGCAACACAGGAAGAAACCATTTCTTTTGTCACACCTTGTTATTTAAACATGTTACTCAAGCAAGCAAACATTAGCCAGTAAATCCATTAGCACCATTAACTTGTAAAATGCTAAAGAACTACTTAAAGTCAATGTGATGTTACATATTTAACCGTCATCATTTCTGATAACATGAAGTTACGATAGAAATAAGTTTGATATCACTGATTAATTCTCACAGAACGGTTATATGCTGATAAAGTGGACGGAAAAAACTTCGTCCCAAGAGAAGTTTCTCCTTAATTTTAAGGAAGTTATTTTCGCCTATACAATATCCGTATCATGGTGCATGAGATAAAATGAAGAAAATACCTTGGTTTCGTCCATGGATCCTTGGTAAATAAGCTCAGCTGAAACTTCATCACCTTTCGAGTTGCTACTTGGTAGCAATGTTTGTGTAGTACTATCCAAGGCTCGTTTTGACGTTTCAGTGTGACTATTTTCTCTTAATTTGGAGTAGGCTGAGACATCCCCGTCATCCCTTTTTCCATATGCCCGTATGATATTATATACATACGACCAAATGCCAATAGCTCCTATCTGGAAACAGGACAATAAAACCAAGCTAAAGGTCATCACATCCAAGACAGAAATTGTTTATGTTTTAGCACGTATAGAATGAAGTCGTATTCAATACCCCCATAGAGAGGGATACGTAGCCCATCCCATTTATCGAGCATGTAGATGAATCTCCAAACGGATTGTTTTTCTCGGCACAGATGGCTGGGATGATAATGACAGGCAAGTTCCCCATGTTTCCTGTCATGATCATTTTTCAGAAACTCATGAGTATGAATATTGACTTCAGAAGAAAAACTTGAAATGTTTTAGGAAAATCCATTAAAGGATGTTACGGAATGTATATAGACTTTATTCTTAGTAATGTACATAGCCATATATTTAGGAAGCAGATTTGTAGGAATTCTTCTTTATTTCTTTACATACAAGTTCTTCCTATTTGATTACATGGTATCAGAGTCAAGTCCGTCCCTGTCTGGGGCCTTTGATATAGTGTTGACGCTCCAGTTGGCAGTCTAGGCTTCCAGGTGTTAGAGTGAGTTCGAGCCACATTGGTTAGGGAACATACTGGTGGTCTTTTTATATGGACTTGGGCAATCCTCCTAATGAGCTAGTTTTCAGACCTGGTGGTCCAAGGGCCATGTCTCACAGAAAACATAAAAGCAACTAGATTTCCGAGATGACGCCTTTCTCTTGTTCTGTATATTTCATTTAGAGAGGCAAGAAGATTGGTCCGTGATACTATGATTATGTAGGTTCAATTTGTTGGCCCGAATAGCTAGTTGATTTCATCTTAGTTTACCCAAAATCTTAAGCTGATATTGCTGAGTGGTGAAGAAATCATGAAGAAACAATTTGTGTTTGAAGATAGAAAATTTATAGCGAACTAAAGGAAAACGACAAAATGCTGTTTATCTACCTCCCGCGCAACAGCCAATAACAAGGCCGTGCAAATGCTGAGGCGTTCTAGTGATTTTGACAAGTATCCACCCGAGAGCTGATCCAACAAGAAAGGTAATAAGAATACTCACGGGGACGAACCACCTGTACTTGAAACAAATGTACCAGAAACACAAGAAATGTTGAAAACTAAGGAAAATGTAAAAATGCATTTAAAAGAAAGGTGGAGAGACAAGAATGCACCTACAAAGAAAATAATCCCGTCGCTGTACTTGAACTGATGAGACCACTAGCACAAAGTGATGGAAAGAAGACGTAGAATACAAGCTGCCAAAAATAAAATAAAAACACAAGATCCTCTTTAGTCCTTGCAAGGTCGGTTAGACGACAAAACTACTCTGCTTCTTCTTTGCCCTTTTCTGTTTTCCGGTTTTCATTTTCTTTTCGAGGCAGTTAAATATTTGTTTGTCATGGAAGATAAGACAACTTGACGATAAGAGAAAGATGCTACATATAACCACCCGTCTTTCAGTTTCATGCTTAAATGTTGCTTGGACTTTTCAACAATGTTGACGACTATGTGTCAGATCCTCCAAAAGTTTACACAGGTGCAGCAACATTTTTGGACTTCCCGAGCAACATAGCTTATAGCAGACAACCAATTCACACATATATTTCTGAGTAACACAAGCAGATAATTTAACACATTTGCAGAAATAATAACTCTCACAAAAGCAGAACGTTTGAGCACATCACCATCCACACGAGAAGACACACAGGTAGAAATCAGCAGTATATAATAATTATGTGATTGCATAATCTTTCATTTGCTTTTACCACTTTGAAATTTTATACGCGCAAGGAGGATTAGCAGTCTCATGTTAACTTACATTGTTCAGATGGTGCCGTCCTTCTGCAGTCAAAATACTCACATGATCCAAGGCAAGATATAAGCCAACAACCGCAATCAACAGCGTTTTCAGAACAGGCATTAATGCCAGCAAAAACAATTCCTGAATGTTCATAGTAAATACTCTTCTACAACCTCAAAGAAGCCCTCCTGCAAGTCTATATGCATCGAAAGATTAGGCAATAAAGTAACTAAAATCCATAAACACTAAAGAAAACACCATCATGTCCTTTTTCTCAAGCTCGGATTTGTTGAAGACATAATGAAGTAAATAAAAGTATAAATCTCTTAACAACTTAAGCTTTTAGATGAGATAATAACACAATTTAACAGGATTCAACTGCAAAAACAAACATCATAAATCTCTTTTTCAAGTTAATAATTCGAAAACAATATGATATTTCGAGAGGTTAATTACACCTATGATCACTAAACGTACTCACCAAAAACACAAAACTAATTTTTTGCAACAGTAAAGGCACTAAAGAATATGAACAAGTAGACACACATGTCCTACGTGACATAATACACGTAGATGCCACGTAGGGCACAAAATTATCAGATTCACGTAGACGCCACATAGGACACAACTTATTCTTTCATTCCTCGGGTTGATTTGGTCACTCAATTAATAGTTATTAACTTAGAAAGTCGCTTTCTTCGTTAAACAAAAAAGTGACTTTCTGAGATAATAACTACAAGTTGAATGACCATTTGAAAATTTATCAATCATTGATGCAAATCGTCGCGCATTTTAGCTGCAACTACAACTAATAGCTCAAATTTTGCCTCTTTATGCAAGTAACTAAATAGAAAAGAACATTTTCCCACAATCAATCAACTACGTCTCAATCGTGAATTAACTACAATCAATTATATGGATCCTCCATACATCTATTCCATTATATTTCTTTCTAGAAGATCCAAATAAACTAAATTCAAAAGCTTTACACTTCTTATAAATTGGACCATAAAAGCAATCTAAGGATGATGGAACTATAACTGACAGAGGCGGAGTCAGAATTTAAAGTTTATAGGTTCGAGATTCTAGTCTTTTAAGTTCTAAGCTAATATTTTCTACATATTCAAATGATTTATTTAAATACAAACACAAAATTTGGAAAAAAACTATTGAGTTCAACTGAATCCGTAACCGAAACACACAAAAAAAAGAAGAATGTGAAGTGACTTACAAATTTAGAAACTGCTTCCCGCGCAAATCTTTAACTTTCGCAAAATTGGTTTTTATTTTATGGAAGTTGTAACAGAGATTCATGATCTATATATATATATATATAGTATGACTTTGGACAGTTTCTGTAAATTACACAAACACCCCTTATTTCCATTTCTAACATAATGGCCCTCCTCTTTTCCTTCTATTCGTAATTCGTGTTGCAATACGATTAAATGCAGTTAACATTGAGGATAAAATACTTTTTAACGAAGAGAATTTTGTATTTATGAAGATTTGGATTAAATAGAGTATTTATCACTCTGCTACAATCCTGGCGTTATCATTTCACTTGTCTATTAGTAGTATACAAGGACTATGGAGTTTTATAAACAGTATTATATTGTGATTTGTATGAATAAAGTCACTTTTTCATTGGATATTTTTGGATGTTTGATTGATGAGTAAAAAAAAATATTAAAATATGGAGTATTAAATTATGTTCATATTATTAACCAAATAGGAGTGTGTTTTTGATGATTTTTTTAGCATTAAAATAGTACTTAGAGTTGAATTTCTTTTAGCATTAAAATTAATTAAAATGGTAGCTAGAATAGATAATATAAAGTGGTTTGAGAATCATGAAGGTCTCAGAGAGTTTATATTCTACAAATAAAAAATACTAGATGATTTTTTTTAATAGATTCATGTGGAATTAGTAGATGTGCGCGTAAATTGGATCAAACACTACAATTGAAAATATTTATGGATAACCAAAATATGCGAAAATGATTTTAGCATTTTTTAGACATCGAATATATATATAATAATAATAATAATAATAATAATAATAATAATAATAATAATAATAAGTGGGAATATTTACTGCTTAGCACATGACAAGTGTTGGATGATATGTGCTTGATAGTGTTGTATATTCTTCTTTTATGGTTGTACCTTTACAATTTATATTATTGGACAATTTAACACCATTAATTACCTACTACTTTATTAGCCAAAAAGTTTGACCTCATTTGGGCCCATTTATTATTTATATGTTTTCAATTTTCAATATATATTGTCTATCTAATTCTTTTTT
>JAJOOE010016182.1:0-24522 GCA_036250405.1 Solanum raphanifolium
TATATATATATATATATATACACACAATGTACAAACTGTAATAAGTTGAAACTAAGTATACTAGAATTGATAGTTTCTAATAGCTTCTAAGTATCAACAAAATGTCTCAAATGTAAAAAGAATCAATTCATTTCATAATAAAACTTAAGATGGTAAAAGTTGACTGCCCCATTTGAACCATAACGTACGTGATATATTGTTCATTGTATTGAAAAATAAAAAGTTGAGTAATCAAATTGGAAAAGGGTTGTGCGGGAGAAAAGAGAAGGTGATTCTTTGAAAATTTATATAGTTTTATTTTGTTAAAAAAATCATATCTGACTAAAAATATATATAAAATAAAATTAACGATATTACCAATTGCAAAAAATTATAGAACTTGTGGATCCCCCCCCCCCCCCCATGTAAGTGAGTGTGCGCTTCAAAAATGAACTCTTAGATTCACCTTTGGATTCGGAGGACATAATTAATGCAGAATACCACATGTAAAACTTATTTTTTAAGACTTGATCTTCTTTTCCCCATTTTATAAAGAATATGAATAGCAACAAGCTAGTAGATAGACTAAGAGGGCCGAGAAGCAATAGATAGTAAAACGACAAGCAAGCGAATGAGCCACCCTAAACCTAGCAGTGTTCATGATTCCGGTCGACGGCCAGCCACCGGCGATGGCTGGCCTGAGTTTAGCTTCATCATCACAATTCCTTCCCCTCCCGATCAAAACCAATTCTTTACAAACCCCTAGCACATCTAACCTGGAGTTATTGACAACGGCCAAGAACAAATGTTCAGATATTATTAGGCATAATGGTTTCAAAGACAAGGATATTAAAGATAAGGTGGATGTAGATCCTATCCCTATGAAGAAATCAGACATCCTTGGTGGTATTCATACCGTTAAATGCACAAAAAATAAAATGCACAAGATGAATATATCAAGAATTTACAATATGTTGTTGTAGACAAATTCTCATACGCGGCACTTGATATTGTAGAATTACGGGAGTTGATACCAAAATATTGTGGCATTGTAGGCTATTGCAAGATTGGCCACTGATGCTTATCATGATCAACGACACTAACCTACGGTACGAGTATCTACGATCGTCGATAATATAGTAACTCAACCAAGGGTTGGGGTCGTGTCCCAATGGAGTGGTATTGAGAATTAATAAAAGAATAAAATTAAGTTCTAATTTGTCATAGCTAAAGACATTAACGAGTAAAAACATAGTAAATCAAGGGCGTGACAAAAAAGTGTCAATTAACAAATGGGGGTTTTGTCACAAGTGTAATAAAAACAACAAAATTTAAAGGGGAGAACAAGTATCGGGAGAAGTTCTTGGGGAGTGACCGCAATATATATTGATATAAATCGTTAAGTACATGCTTTCGATAGGAAATTTGTAAGTTAATAGTGACTAGGCTAAGCTTTAGATGGAAATAAGTTCCCTCTCGGGAAACTTACCCCGTTTCAAATGGGTTCCTCTCGGACAACCATTTTCCACATGAAGGCCAGCCTATGCCTTACCCTACTCACTCTCTCGAGCTAAGTGTTAGGATATGGGACTAGGGCTCACCCTCTCGGGCTGAACCTTATGTCGACCCACTCCTTAGGCCATCAGTCTAGCGGTCTTGGTTTCGCGACCTCTATCTCAAGCAAGCCGAAAAACACATGGATGGTTTTGTATTTGCAACTACAAACCCATTAAATTAAACCACAACCACTAGATGAAATCACCATTAAAATACATCTAACCTATCAACAAACAAGACCCAATAATAATATCAACACATATTTGTTAAATCACACCCCAAGAATGGGGGTTTTTAGCCACACATCAAGAGATAGAAATTTATACCTAAATGAGTTTGCATTCAAATGGGTATGGAGATTTAAGTCTTGTTACAAGACAAGAATGAAGAATACAAGAGACCCAACTCCAAATCTAGAAGATGACACCCTCTTCTTCTTCAAGTCTCCAAAACCCTCTCAAACTTAGAGCAAAAATATCAAAAAGTACTATTTTATGTGAAAATTATAATAATTGTTCGACTCTCTTTTAAAATTAATAAAGAGTTTAGTATTTATAGACTTCAGAAAATAGTGCTGGCAGATTGCTCGTCGAGGTTAGTCAAAATCGCCGATTAACTCGGTGATTCGCCCTTTGGTGTAGTTCGTCGCCGTCTTGCACCAACCTTCAGCATCGTTGTGCTCTGTGTCATTGGGCGACATAGTATTGCTTCGCGGAACTGCCCGGCGATGTGCCGACTGCTCCCTTTTCCGCCGACTTGATCATTTCCTTCAGGGCTCAGCACACTGGAACAAAGGGCGGAGTGCGTCCCTTCGGCGAATCGCCAAGCGTGCTTGGCGATGCTCAAGCTTCAACTTCTTCGTTCTTTTCAGCCTTTTTGTTCCTTTTTGCGCCTAAGTGTCCATGCTTCCACTAAAACCTCAAATACCTGAAACTTAAGTGTTTTCATCAGATATTTAGAATAAATAAGCATTTGAGGACACTATTTCTATTAAAATAAAGCCCTAAATGAGTCTAATTTGTGGACTTATCAACACCCCCAACTTAAACTTTTGCTTGTCCTCAAGTAAACTCAAGTTCAGCCGTTCAAAAAGGGTGTCTCAAACAGTGCGATATAAGACTCAATCATGAATGCACACAACAAGACTCAATTTACTTATGCAAGGATCAATTGTGTACTCAAACATTCAAGTTGTGACACACCATTACCAAAGATTCTCATGCTCGCAATGCTTGCTACTTGTGCAAGTTCAAGCTCAACAAAAAGTATCTAAATGCCCTAACATAAAGAATGATTCCATATTCACACATACAGGTTAATCAATTCAAGATTAGGAATCAAATGCAACGCTTACACTCAATAGAGGAACACAATGCATGTTTTCACCCATAGGCTTTCCCTTATTTTCCAATTGATCTTCGGTTTGGCTCACTCAAGATCAAAAAGGTCTTTCTAAGGCTTATAATGGGGCTGAGTGCAAAGGTATGGACATTTAGGCTCAGTGACTTTTTCCTCGTGAGATGTGGTATTCTCAAGGCATTCCCTTCTTTTCCTTTATCGATTCTTTTTCGAGTACTTCTAAGTCATCTTTTTATTCACCTCCATTTATTGCTTGGAAACCCAATTTCTCTTGTACTTTATTCCACAACCCTTTTTTTTAAGGGTTCCATTATTATGCAACACCATGGGTTAAGGGAGACTTTTATTGCACTTCTTGACTTCTCCTATTCCTTTTCACCACACCCCCAACTTAGGATTTTGGCCTAAGTTGGCTATTTGCCAAACCACAAATCAAGAGGATTATAGGTAGTAGGTCAAGTAAGGTCTAGGGTTCATCAAGGTTCTTCCAAAGAAAGGTAAGGCTCAAATGGTGTTCAAGAGAATTTCACACGCTCACGGGTAGGCCACAAAAGAGGTATATGTCAAATTTGGCTCACACTCTTCAAAAGTTGCCTAAGATCATTTCAAGAGCACACCTTACTAAATCAATCAGATTAACATGGAAAATTCTAGGTTTATTCATGCAAGTTTCAAAGTAAGCTCATCACACAAGGCATCTACACTTAAGTCAAACAAGACCACACACTTTCGCTAGTATGCAACGGTTATTACAAGAGAATCAATTCGATAAATGGCTAATCACAACGCGATGCAAGGAGTTCACATATTGTCTATGCAACTTCATTTGGTCTCATCGTAGTCGTACGTTCATGTTCGTTCAATTGAGAGCACTATTCAAGTCATTGATATCAATTGAACGAAACCGAGACTCGATTTTTTGTAAAAGAACAGCCACATTCAACTCACAAGGGGTGGAAAAAATGTGCAAAAAATTCAAAATTTTTTGGAAGGGGTCAAAATCATTTTGTAATTAAAAATAAAAGGAGCCTCAAGCTCAAACATCCACAGAAACAGATAAAACACAATTTTAAAACAGAACAACCCAAATATAAACACAAAACATGACTATCAACACAAAAGGTGCGGGCCTCACCCCACCACAATTAAAAGACATTTGTCCTCAAATGCAAATGAAAGTAATGCAATGGCTAAAATAACACAAGACAGAGAGGAAGGTAGAGAAATGTCCTGTCTATGCAGTATATCCATTTGTCGGGGTGGCATGTTCCTTCCTTTTTACGTCAGGTCTGACTCTATTTTATGCTTCGAGTATGATCCTTCGATGATTTCGGCATTGAAAGAGGAAGGCAATGTGGGGACATTAGGCGATCCACTGAGTGGTTTGGCGAACTCTATACAGCTTCGCTAAGCAATTCATGAACCTATTTTTAACCTACTGTCTCGAATGATCTGCAGCTTCTTTATTCATTCTTGTGCAAACATAAGTCAAACAGAAGGGAAGCCTAGCCTAATCAAGCATTGCCCTTTGCCGATATGGTGGTTCAGAAGCATACAAACTTGTCATCAATCACACAATATCTTCACTCGGGTGTCGTCTCTGTCCATCATCATCATATCAGCTCTGCATTTTGATTTCAAAGTCAACTGAGAGGGTATTGGGGTGTGGTCGATTTTACTCTTGCGATGGCTACTCCAAAATTGACTAGCTCATTAGGGGAATGTGGATAGATAAAAGTGCACAAGTTTATAGATTAAACCCATTTTCGAACGATATCCGATTCATGCACATCTGGTGTTCTCAGTCGTGATCGCCGAATTGTTTGGTGGGTCGCCAAGTGGCTTGTTTCGCTGAATTCACAGAGCTCTCCAAAAATCTTGGGGTTTTAAACAGTGGCCTTAGTCGAGACCGCTGAAAGAACCGGCGATTCACCAATGGTTACATCTGCTCGCCGAGTTAATCAGAGTCTTCAGTTCATGTGGGAATACCAACGGTGGTCTTCATCAAAATCGCCAACACGGTTGGCGATTCGCCAATAATTTCTACCGACCGTCGAGTTTTACAGGATCCAATCTGAAGAGATCTAAAGTCAGTTGGCGGATAAAATCTGGGGCGCCGAGTGTCTCGGTGATTCGCCAACTGGACATGTTGGTCATCCCCCTGCATTTGAAGAGCACCTTCCACACTTCAATCTGTAAAACCAACACACCATTATTCTACCGGTACGCAAATAAAAGATAACAAAGGGTTTTGGGTTGCCTCCCAAACAGTGCCTTAGTTAACGTCATGGCACGACGCAAGTCAACATTTATTCTTCATCCTCGGAGTCACCCATGGTATAGTTAGGTGAGTCCTCGACGAATGGTAGGTATTGACCAGTCATCAAATGGCTTATTTGAGCATCTTGCAGCTGAATCGTCATGGAGTTTGCGGTGCTCGTTTCATTTAGCATTTCAATGTTGTCTTTCATGTCATTCAACTTCTTGTCCTGTTCTTCAAGTTTTTGTTGAAGGATTGAAAGGGCATCATCTTTTTGCACACCCCCATGCTCTTTCCATGTTTGCACTCTCGAAGGGAGAAGTCCTTCTCCCTCACCCTGGTTGGCTTGATCTTCTAATCCAATTACCCGTTTAGATAAAACATATACTTGAGCCACCAGTTTGTCCCATTCGTATTTCTTTTAAGCTTCTTTGTCGGCTTCGACCATATTGTCAAGTAGTGTTGCGACAGCTTCATAGGGTTGGTTGAGCATTCCGCCCTCGAAAAGGTGCTCAGTTATGCTTTATCTTCGGGTTCGAGACCACGATAGAAGCAATCCAGCAGCATCTTATCAGGCATCCCATGAGATGGGCATGTTTATAATATTGATTTGAACCGCAGCCACGACTCATGAAAAGGTTCTCTTTCTAGATGCTAGAAGTTCAAGATGTGATCCCTGAATCTCATCACTTCTACTGGGAGGTTCTCAATTGGTCCACCATACCCATCATGTATACTCATTATCATATCTCAACAAACAAACAAGATAGACAAAACTAAGACTTAGGTAAGTAGACTACAACTAAGAAGAACAACAATTCTACTAATATAAAAATTCTCAAATAACACCACTCCCCAGGAGCAGCGCCATTTTGATGCTTATCATGACCATCGACACTAACCTACGGTACGAGTGTCTACGATCGTCGATAATATAGCAACTCAACCAAGGGTTGGGGTCGTGTCCCAAGGGAATGGTTTTGAGAATTAATAGAAGAATAAAATAAAGTTCTAATTAGTCATAGCTAAAGACATTAACAAGTAAAAACATAGTAAATCAAGGGGGTGACACAAAAGTGTCAATTAACAAACGGGGGTTTTGTCACAAGTGTAATAAAAACAACAAAATTTAAAGGGGAGATCAAGTATGGAGAGAAGTTCTTGGGGTGTGACCGCAATATAAATTGATATAAATCATTGAGTACATGTTTTCGATAGGAAACTTGTAAGTTAATAGTGACTAAGCTAAGCTTTAGATGGAAATAAGTTCCCTCTCGGGAAACTTACCCCGTTTCAAATGGGTTCCTCTCGGACACCCATTTGCAGCATGAAGGCCAGCCTACGCCTTACCCCACTCACTCTCTCGAGCCGAGTGTTTGGATATAGGATTACGGCTCACCCTCTCGGGCTGAACCTCATGTCGACCCACTCCTTAGGCCATCAGTCTAGTGGTCTTGATTTCGCGACCTCTCTCTCGAGCAAGCCAAAAACACATGGGTGGTTTTGTATTTGCAACTACAAACCCATTAAATTAAACCACAACCACTAGGTGAAATCACCATTAAAATATATCTAATCTATCAGCAAACAAGACCCAACAATAATATTAACACATATTTGTTAAATCACACCCAAGAATGGGGTTTTTTGCCACACATCAAGAGATAGTAATTTATACCTAAATGAGTTTGCATTCAAATGGGTATGAAGATTTAAGTCTTGTTACAGGCCAAGAATGAAGAATCCAAGAGACCCAACTCCAAATCTAGAAGATGAAACCCTATTCTTCTTCAAGTTTCAAAAATCCTCTCAAACTTAGAGCAAAAATATCAAAAAGTACTATTCGTTGTGAAAATTATAATAATTGTTCGACTCTCTTTTAAAATTAATAAAGAGTTTAGTATTTATAGACTTCAGAAAATAGTGTTGGCAGATTGCTCGACGAGGTTAGTCAGAATCGCCGATTAACTCGGTGATTCGCCCTTTGGTGTAGTTCGTCACCGTCTTGCACCAACCTTCAGCATCATTTTGCTCTGTGTCATTGGGCGACATAGTACTGCTTCGCGGAACTGCTCAGCGACCGACTGCTCCCTTTTCCGCCGACTTCATCCTTTCCTTCAGGGTTTAGCACACTGGAACAAAGGGTGGAGTGCGTCCCTTCGGCAAATCGCCAAGCGTGCTTGGCGATGCTCAGGCTTCAGCTTCTTCGTTCTTTTCAGCCTTTTTGTTCCTTTTTGCGCCTAAGTGTCCATGCTTCCACTAAAACTTCAAATATCTAAAACTTAAATGTTTTCATCAGATATTTAGAATAAATAAGCATTTGAGGACACTATTTCTATTAAAATAAAGCCATAAATGAGTCCAATTTGTGGACTCATCAGCCACCTGTGGATTAGACACATTCTAATGAGGTTTAACAGGATTAAAGATTACATTAATATGTTATCCAAAAACTCGTATTACATAATAGCCAAAGATGGTTATGTATATCAGATGCGCCCGTTCATTTATGGTGCAATCTTCAAGGCAAGTGAACAAACCTCGCAAGCCACAACCTGGATCTCTTTCCAAGATATCCTTCCTACTTTCTTTGTGAAGGAGGTATTGTTCTCGTTAGCAACAATAGTAGGGGAACCATTGCACCTAAATCTTGCAACAATCAACAAGATTCGGCCAAGTTGTGCAAGGGTGAAGGTTCAATTGGATTTGTTAGTGGACAATCCTCAATATGTTTAAATGCAGATAGAAAATAACAATAATCAGGATATTAAAATCATTAAAGTTAAAATACATTATTACTCACTCCCATCAAATTGCAAGAAATGTAGAATTCAGGGTCACAAAGAGGAGGAGTGCAGGATACTGCATCCAAAATTACAATATGAGAAACAACACGAGAAGGAAGCAATCATACCACAACAGCTTTACAAAATGTAGTTTTATAAAGGAGCAGTGATCAGTAAATGGAAGCCCACCACAAGGGTGTTTACAAAGAAGGCAGGACAAATAATGGGAAAAAAGGCTGTAGAAAGACATGAGAACATCAGTACCAACAATTCTTTTAATGTGTTTAATCAACATGAGCATGATGAAGCAGCCATTATGGAAGAAGGATTAATACACGATAAGGAACAAGGAGGAAAATGGATAGCAGGGGAAAACACAACACTAGCTACCTCGGCACAAGGAAAAGAAAGCGATCACAACAAGGTATCAAGAAGGGAAATAGTAAAACAGAATGTTCAGAGTAATGCATATCATATAGTGCTGAGAGATAGTAAACCAGAACACTATTATGAAATAATGGATGCCAGGAATGAAGTCATGGACAAAGGGGACACAACACAAATAACTTTGATTGACACGACACGTGGAGAGAATGAGGCTCTAGATACACAAAATGTTTTGGAACATGCCACTTACCACATTCCGATGCGCATAGTAGACCCAATATTGGATGGTATCCATCTAAACATTCAGATTAGGTTCTATTGAAGGATACATAGAAGGTTCCCAATCAGCAGCTGCTAGTTGCTGTTGGCCCAAAATTGCAGCATACTCAGACCCTGCATGAATTAGTCTCCCATCAGGGACAAATAGAGGAGAATAAAAATAAGAGTTACACAAAAGTCAGTTTGATAGAAGATAAAGGGGAAGTTAGTAACTTACTAATAGCAGAAAAGGTACATACAAATTATCTCCCCTACAACATCAAAGAGTAAAGGAAAAAATAGAGGTGAAGCTTTACCCACAAGAACCAACCCTAGGTTGGGTGTCAAGAATTGCGCTAAATGATGATGAACACATTATTCTGGAATGTGAGGTCTGTTAGAACTCAAAATTCATTCCATAGAATTCAAATATTGCATAGACATCACAAGTTCTCTATTATAGCTTTGATGGAGCCATTTCAAAGTGTTAATAGAATCTAAAAGTACAAAGGGAGGTTGGGCATGGAGTATGCTAATTATAATTACAATGGTAAAATTTGGGTCTTTATCCAGGAGCATGTTCAGGTGGAAGTGTTAGATGATTTAGAACAAATGTTATCATTGGGACTCCAATTTCTAGAAACAAATCAACTAATGATGGTTTCAATTGTGTATGCAAAGTGTGAAGCAGTAGAAAGATTGAATATGTGGAATGATATCTATCAGATTAGTAGTCAAATCAATGATTCTCTCTTGTTGATTGGGGGTGACTTTAATGTCATTATAAATGAGGAAGAAAAGATTGGGGGTCTTCCAGTATATCCTAATGAATATGAGGATTTTGCATTTTGTGTAAATTCGTGTGAATTGGTGGGTATCAATTTTAAAGGAAGTCCATTCACATGGTGGAATGGTAGGATTGATTGTGAGTGTATCTTCAAAAGATTTGATAGATATTTGATGAATCAGTCTTTTATTAGAAAGTTTGGTATGGTGGAATCTGAGCATTTAGCAAGAACAGGTTCTGATCATGCTCATTTACTGCTCACTTGTGGTCAATAGACTAACATTGTAAGAACACCATTCAAGTTTCTTAAATTTTAGTCATAAAGGGATGATTTTCTGCAGGTGGTGAATGACAGTTGGGTAGCTTCAGAAGAGGAGGATGTGTTTGTTAGGCTCAAGCATAAGTTGAAAAAAAAACTAAAGTAGCTTTTTCCAATTGGAGTAAAGCTACATTTAGGGATATTTTCAAGCAATTATCTATTAGAGAAGAAATAGTTAAGGTTAAGGAAGAACTATTTGTAGAAGATCCTTCAGCAGATAACATAACGATTCTTCAGCAGGCTCAAGCAGAATTGAAGAACTATATACACTATGAAGAGGAGTTTTGGAGACAAAATTTAGGAATCCAATGGTATACAGAAGGGGGGAAGAATATTATGTCCTTCCACAACTTAGTTAAAGGCAGGAGAAAGAGGTTGGCTATTACCAGGATTTAAAATATGGAGGGATCATGGGTGGAGGGTTCAGAGCAAATTGCAGCATCTGCTCAAGAATTTTATTAGAATCAATTCGCAGGGGATCAAAATGAAAGAGAAGTGTCATTAATGCAAAATATCCATAGAGTTGTTTTTGAGGAAAATAAAAGAATTCTCAATGCAATGACTACTAAGGAGGAAATCAAGAGGGTGTTTGAGTTAAATGGAGATAGTGCACGTTGCCTTGATGGGTTTACTGGTCAATTCTATCAAAAATGTCGGCATATTGTTGGAGATGATGTGGTTGAGGTGGTAGGTGCCTTCTTTCAGGGTAGCACTCTTTCTAAGTCCATCACACATACTAATTTGATGCTTTTGCCAAAAAAGGAAGTTATTCAATCTTTCTTAGACATGAGGCAAATTAGCTTGAGAAATTTTATCAACAAAGTTATTTCCAGGGTGGTGAATGATAGGCTGGGTAGTTTTCTCCCTTTTCTGATTTAATAAAATCAATCAGGATTTGTAAAAGGGAGAAGCATCACTGAGAATGTTCTACTAGCTCATGAAATTATTACAAATATCAGGAAAAGGGGTAAGCTAGTTAATGTGGTGATCAAGTTGGACATGGCTAAGACTTATGATAGAATCGACTGAAATTTTCTTATTAAAGTGATGGAGAAGATGGATATTGATTCCGTTGAAGTAGATAAGATTTGGAGGCTTGTTGCTAACAATTGGTATTCTATTCTTATAAATGATCAAGCTTATGGTTTCTTTCAGTTTTCAAGGGGAGTGAAGCAATGGGATCATTTATCTCCTGCCTTGCTTATTTTAACTACTAAAGTGTTAACAAGAGCTCTTAATTCATTGTTCAGCAATGAAGCTTATATGAGTTATGGATTACCTAAGTGGAGTGACAACATCAATCATCTAGCTTATGCTGATGATACTATTATTTTTACCTCTGCTGATGGAAAATCACTTAATATATTGATGCAAATTTTAAAAGATTATGAGGCACAATCAGGGCAGATGATTAATAAGGAGAAGAGTTCCTTCTTTGTCTATCATAAGACTACCCAGAATTTGATTAAAGAGATTGAAGTGAAGACTGATTTTGCTAAAGGTAAGTTCCCTTTGAAATATTTGGGTTGTCCTATTGGAAGTGCTAAAAAGAGAAAGGTGCACTTTGCTAAATTAATGAAAAAAGTTCTCAATAAGCTTCAAACTCGGAAGAGTAAGATGCTCTCTTTTGGGGGTAAAACAATTTTGATTAAAAATGTTCTCAATAGTATCCCTATTTATCTCCTATCTTCTATTAATACTCCAAGTTGTATGATTCATCATTTACATAGAGTGTTTGCTATATTTATGTGGAATTTCAGGGCTGCAGGAAGAAACAGGCATTGGGTGGCTTGGAGTGACATCTATAACAAAGAAGAAGGTGGATTGGGTTTTAGATCCCTTTTTGATGTATCTAAGGCTCTTTTTGCAAAATTGTGGTTGACTTTCAGAACAAGCCCTTATAGACTAACTTTATGTTGAATAAGTACTGTAAAGGGGAGAGGGCTCAGTTGGTGGAATGGAAAGGTGGTTCACTAACATGAAAATAGATGTTGGAGTCTAGAGAAATGTTTGATCAACAAATATGGTGGGAACCCAAATGTGGTCACTCAAGTGTCTGGTATGATAATTGGACAAATTTGGGGGCCCTCCACTATTTTCTCCCTATTTATGCAACTAGGGATACTCATCTTGAGGAGGTTAGTCAATGTTTTACACAAGTAGAGTGGAATTATGATATGTTGCATGTCAATTTTGAGGAGGAAATTAGAAATCATATCATTCAACAGTTGAGTTGAACAGTTGAGTTGTACAGAGGACATAGATCACTAGGACAAACCTTGGTGGATGCTAAATGCAGCTGGAAAGTTTTTAGTGAGTTCTGCCTTGGAGTATTTGAGCGATAAAGGTGAGTTGTGTATGAACTACAAGCTTATCTGGATGAAAGGGATCCCTTTCAAGGTGTTTTTTTTTTCATATGGAGACTTTAGAGAAACAGGATACCTATAGGGGAAGTTTTAATTTTGTACAAGATTTGTGAAGATGTATTGTATGTTTGTTGTGATGAAGGAGTGCAGGAGTCTATTGAAATCTATTTAGTAGATGTACAATGTCCAACTCATTATGGAGATACTTTGCTAATACAGTAGGAGTTGAGGGCTCTTTCCTACACCTAAAAAACAGTGTTTACAAATGGTGGAACACAGATGCATCAACAAAACTCATTCCTATCTTAAAAGCTATACCTATGTTTATTTTGTGGCAAGTGTGGAAGAGAAAAAACATAATTAGATATGGAGGGAAGATGTCTTATTTAAATATGAGTAGGGAAATAGCCAGGAATTTATTTTTCCTGGCCAAGTCCCCATATCCATGGAAGCACAGCATACATGATAATTGGTCGGATTTGATAAGGTTTTTAATAAATTATACCCCTAGAATTAGTTGTAAAGTTGTGTATTGGAAGATGCCTTGAAGGGGAGAATATAAAAGTAACTCTGATGGAGCTTCGAAAGGTAATCTTGGTCCTAGCTCATGTGTTTCTGCATAAGAAATGACCAGGGGGATCTTATTTATGCTGAAGGAAAAAGGATCGGCATAGTTAATAACTTGGTGGCAGAGGTGGTGGCTTGGAGAATGGGTAAAGATTACTGCAGGGTGAATAATTTATTCCCTTTAACACTGGAGACCGATTCTCAAGCTTTTAAGAATATGATAGATGGTTCATGGGATATACCTTGGGAAGTTTCTTTGGATATTAGAATAATTCAAGAGCTCATGAAAGGGATGGAGGTGGTCATTGAACACACATTGAGGGAGGGCAACAGAATGGCGGATTTTTTAGCATATCTAGTTTTTTCTTTTGTAGGTACTGAGATAATATCGTTTAACACCTTTCAAGATTTACCCAAAAAGGCGAAGACATTACTAAACATGGATAAGAGTCAGACACCAAACCATAGAATCAAACACTTTCAGAATGGGAATTTTAGAATTGAGGGAGGATAAACAAAATCAAGTGCTCAATTGGCAAATAAGATTGTATAATTCAAAAGCCATCAAGAAGCAAATGAACTGGTAGTAGTTGATCGATTACATTGATAATACATGAAATTAATAGAAAATGGGAGCGTTGTACCTAGTTTCGTTCAATATAGCGCTCTTTCTAAATCCTTAGGCAGTGGTATTAGTTCCTTGTTGAGCTCAATCTGTCGAGGGTGAAGAAGGATGATGTATTGAGCTAAATTGGTACGACAAGTTTTGGTACAAGAAAAATTGGAATACACATTTTCTAAGTAGAGTAGACCTGGAAATAGTTGAGTTGGCGAAGTCTCCGGTGAGAACGATTTTGTGGCGTTGGTGAGATCTACAATGCTCGATTTGAAATACCCCAAAACTCAAATTGTATCCAAATCTTACCTCTACACAACAATGGTTGTAATCCAATGGTGAAAGAGTCGAGTTTTTCCTCTGCTGCAAGAGCTCCAACGAAGAAGACGATGGCTGAAGTTCCGATTTCACCTACATCTTTCCCCTTTGTCAAATTTTAGTTTCCTTTTTTTCTAGATTTAGCGATTTGGTAGGAGTGTTTGTTTGGAATGGCTCTATTTTGGGCCTGGCCATTTTTGTACAGTTCTTTTTTAATAAATGGGATTGTCCCAATTAAATTTTAAAAAAGTTATTTTTTCGTGCTTTCACTAAGGAAACGATATAAGTCTAACTGGTTCCCTTAACGGACTGGGCAAGGCGAAATTTTGTTGGGATTGAACTTTCATTTTGTTGTTTTCGTTTTGGTCTCGACCTTTTTGTACAGATTTTGAGTTAATAAAGGAGCATTGAGCAGAGCTCCACCAAAAATTAATTTTTAAAAAAAAGTTATTTCCTTATTTTTAAGAGATTTGATTTTCTTTAATGAAAGTATCTTCCAAAAAATTTGATCAATCAATATGACATGAAAAAATTGGAATATCGACACCCTAACTATATGTAGTTTAATGTTTCAACGTATACATACGAATACAACTAGTTTTGGTTTTCATTAGCTGTAATTTTATTTTATCGTATTCTAATCTTATATATATATAGAGAGAGAGAGAGAGAGAAAAGACATAAAATCACTACTGAAGTTGTTTCGAATTTTTAAAAAGACACATTAACTTTGAGGGCGTCCTATTACCCCATAAAAGTATTGAATATTTTTGTAAAAGGACCATTTCAACCCATTTTCTCATTATGTTTGTGAACACGCACATGAAGGTCTGTTTTTAATGCCAAAAACCAATTAAAAACTGCCATATTTAAGTTATTTTCTTTATTAATTATTTACTCCATTCAAATTCATCAACTTCCCCAACAACAGAGTCATAGGTACTCTATGATGAACTGATGAAATCAATTCAATAAGGTAGGAATTCGCTTTAATTTCCAATCGAAAAAGCTAATTTAAAGTTGTCCAAGGTTTCCAATCAGTTGTTTTTTCTAGAGGATCAACATCGACCTAAGACTTGCCAGCTTCTGGACGTTGATCAGCGGCGTCATCGTCGGGGTCTCAAGATGTTTCTGACACTTATCCATTGAAGCTTGGGTTTTATCAAGCCATGGTTTGAAAACAAGCCCAATCGCCAGCCACTCAAAAGATATGACTTCAAATACCACTACTATCGATTTCAACAAATTATTCTTTGTCATTGAAACCACAAACAACTTTTCCGATATACATGCCGATGAGGGTTTTAGTTTGCAGCTGAAACGATTTGATATCGTTACTATTCTAACCTGTTACTCTTCAATTCATTGTTTACTCCACTAGTCTTCCAAGAAATTTGACCAAAAAACATCAAAATTGTAGGAGATGATCTTCAACAATGCCTATGATTGAAGAAAATGATGAGAGAAACTAAGAAATGGAAAATGGAGAACAAGAGTTTTCTTTTTTGAAACGATTTGGGTCAGGTCAAATTTGAAGAAATTAAAATAAATTAAATTAATAAAATGAGTGAGCACCACGCGTCTGTTCACAGTAGAGAAAATGGGTCAAAATGGTCCTTTTACAAAGATATTCAATACTTTTGTGAGGTAATAGGATGTCCTCTAAGTTAAGGTGTCTTTATAAAAATTCGAAACAACTTTAGTGGCAACTTTATTTCTTTATATATATATATATATAGGAAATGCATAATACATAAATATATCATTTAACTTTGTTTTACTTAGCATCTATGTCCTCCAATTTTGAGTGTGTATAAGTAGACACTTAAATTTGTATAAAATTGAACAAATAGGCACATTCGTCCTACATGACAATTTTGTATCATAAGAGGCATCCTGCTTGTATTATGTCATATAGGACGTGTGTGTCTACTTGTTCAATTTTATATAAGTTTAAGTGTTTAGTTATGCATACCAAAGTTGTACGGCATAAATGTCAAATAAAGTCAAATTAAAAGGTATACTCATGTATTATGCCTATAATAAATGATAAGTTAGTGAATATTTTGATTTTACTAGTAATATTGAAAGATAATAAATGATCAGTTTCTAATAATCATACATCGAGGAAACTATACATCTTTTTAGAGCCGTCAATATGGGCTAGGCCCGTTGGGCCGGCCTGACCTAACTTGTGATTTGATAGGGCTGGACTACGATTATTGGAACCCATTTAAGAAAAGGGTTTTTTAGCTCGACCTGAATAAGCCTGCCGATTTGTGAGGCTTGAGAAATATTGATAGGGCCGGCCCATGGGCCAAATAAAAATTAATTAAAAAATAAAAATAAAATAGATTATTAAAAAGAGGAACTTTCACATATAGCCACTCAAAAATAGCCTAATTACTCTCCATAGCTATAGTTTGATAATTACAATTCGTAGCTACATGTTATAGGGAGGAGAGAGGCGAGCGAGTCTGGGAGAGAGGAGAGAGAGAGGGCAAAGAGTGGGAGAGAGGTGAATTGTATATGTATATCGGTTAGATAATTGTATATTATACATATGTATTTGTATATATGGCAAGCGAGATTGGGAGAGGGAGGAGAGAGGCGAGCGAGATTGGAAAAGGGAGGAGAGAGGTGAGCTAGATTGGAAGAGGGAGGAGAGAGGCGAGCGAGAGAGGGCAGAGAGTGGGAGAGAGGTGAATTGTATATGTTTATCGGTTATATAATTGTATATTATACATATGCATTTGTATATATTCAAGCGAGATTGGGAGAGGGAGGAGAGAGGTGAGCGAGATTGGGAGAGGGCAGAGAGTGGGAGAGAGGTGAATTGTATATGTATATCAATTAGATAATTGTATATTATACATATGTATTTGTAAATTCTGGCGAATTATACATATACAAATGTGGCTAATTATACAAACTCGAAGTCAGCCCACATAATTAATGTATAATGTTAGTCGTCAGTGGTAATTATAGCAAACTATAGCTACGATGAGTAATTAAGTAGTATAAGTTTGCTTAACCGCGTAATTTTCCCTATTAAAAATAACAAGAGTCTAAACTCAAAATATGTTTAAAGTTTGAAATATTATAATTTAAATACAAATTATGTTTATAAAATATGTACTACATAAAATAAAAATTCCCTAAAATTTCTAGGGAATCACTACATAGGCCATAGCCTATGGAATATTGTCATAGTTTTTGTGTTTTATTATGATCATTGGAAAACAATTAGGTTAATATTTCTATTTAGTTATTTATGTTTTTACTTGAAATCAAACATAATAAATACTTTATTATAAAGATAATTTTATTTGTGTATTTGATTAACAAGAAGTAATACTAACACCATGTAATATTGTCTTGTCGATATTTATGATTATATTTTTAAATCATAATTTAATTTAAAAAATTATAAAAAATATATACTTTTAAGAAAAAAGGGCTGGTCTGGCAAAGCCCGTAGCCCACGTACTTGTGGGCTGGGCTGACCATTTTCTTGCCCACACAAAAAATAGACTAGCCCGGCCTGACCCGTCAAATTTCAAAGCATGTATGAGTTAGCCCGGATGGTGTGGATCAACCTTAAATTTGTATAAAACGGCCCATGTCCTCCAAATTTGCATAATACACATAAGTTGAATGTTGTTTGGAAGGACCAAATTTTGAAGTAAAAGAAAAAGAGTTAACCAAGTTCTTCATTGAAGTAATTATAGTATGATCAATTAATTTTTAAAGTAGATTTTACACAAATCTCATAATGTTAAGAGCTAGTTACATTTTATTCCTATTCATTTTCAAATTACAAAAAATTCTTAAATTTGGTGGAATTCTGATACATCCCAAAACGTCCCAATACACTGCTTCCCAGTTTCTGATACATACCCCAATATCCTGATACATCACTTTTCGGTTTCAAATACATCACTCAAAGTCCCGATACATCACATATGTTCTGATGCATCACGTAAAGTGATGTATCCGACTGATACATCGTGTAAAGTAACGTCTCGATACACTGCGCACATTCCGATACATCATAAAGTGATGTATCCGATCGATACATCGCACAAAGTGATGTACCCGTTTGATACATCACGTAATGTGATGTATCCTACTAATACATCGCGTAAAGTAGGGATTTTTATAATTTTTTCAAATGGTAGGGAATTTTAGAGAATATAGTAAAATAATTTGTTTATTTAGGTAATTTTTTTCTTTTTTAAATGGTCACTCAATTGATAATTATTATCTCAAAAACTTATTTTCGCTACTTTTCATATATAAACACACAACTAATAATTATCATTTTAGACTTTTTTTAATTAAAAAAATTTTCAATAAAGAAAATGACTTTTTTCAGATAATAGTGGAGTATTACTCCCTTTGTGAAGTATATAATAAATATACCAATATGTCAAAAGTAGTGCACAATCTAAAGCCTATTCTATTTTGAAATGTCAATAAGCTGACTGCATATATCTCTTCCCTTCATGCAAGAGACAACTTCCAGTAGCAATTTTATTTTTATTTTTTTGAACATCTCCTTCAATTTTCTTGCATCACCAACTAGGTATATTTCAACCCAAACTTCATTTTGGGCCTTGTTTTATTTTCAATTATTGTCTGTATAATAAATTAGTATACTTTTTTTATTAATTATACACAAAGACTTCCAATTAGCTTGGAATAAGAAAAAAAGTTTACATCCAAGTCAATTTTTTTAATTTAAAAAAAAATAAAAGAGGTCACATGGGCCGTTTTATTAAGATGAAAAACATAGCAATATGGACATAAATGGAAGACTAGGAGATCTGGCCCAAAGTAATTTTTTCAAAATGAATCCTTAATCGACTTTTCACCATAGAAGAGGTAAAAGAGGCAGTTTTCTCAATGCATCCAGATAAGGCGCCAAGTCCAGACGGGCTCAATCCAAGTTTTTATAAGAGTTTTTTGACAGTAATTGGTAATGATGTGACGAATGCGATACTAAATTGTGTCAATAACAATGGAGTCATTCCAGGAAATAATTTTACTAAAATTATTTTGATTCAAAAAAAGAAGCAACCCGAGCTAGTTTCTTGTCTAAGACCAATTTCTCTATGTAATGTCATTGATCGTGTAGTTTGCAAGATGTTGGCAAATCGCATGAAATCTTGCTTGAAGGATTGTATATAGTTGAATCCTAGAGTGCATTTATTCCTGGAAGATTTATTCTTGACAATGCCATGATTGCTTTTGAGGTTAATCACTATTTAAACGTAAAATACAGGGGAAGACGGGATTTGTTGCTTTGAAAACGGACATGAGCAAAGCTTATGATAGAGTAGAGTAGAATTTTCTGAGAAATGTGATGATAAAGATGGGATTTTTGTCGGATTGGATTACAAAGATCATGAAAATGGTTTGTACTTTATATTACCAAATATCTCATGCTGGCAAGAATTTTGGTGATATCATTCCATCACGGGGCCTCAGAGAGGGAATCCTTTGTCACCATATCTCTTCATCATTGTAGTAGAGAGGCTTTCGACATTGTTAAGTGCTTATGCCCTCCAAGGCACTCTTCATGGAGTGAAAGTCACTCCGCAGGCTCCACCAATTACTCACCTCTTTTTTGCAGATGACGCCTTATTTTTTTAAAGCTATGGAATCGAAGGCAAATGTTATTTCACAGTGTCTACTGCTCTATCAAAATGCCTCTGGCCAGCAGGTTAATTTTCATAAATCTAAAATATACTTCATCAGAAATACCACAGAAGAGGTGAAAGATGTTATTGCGTCGATTTTGCATGTAAAAAAAGTTGATAAACCAAAACAATATCTTGGTTTGCCAGTTAGTGTGGGACACAACGAGAAGGAGGTATTCAGTTTTATCCTAGATAAGATGCGTGCAAAACTTTAGAGTTGGAAACACTTAATCCTGTCACAAGCGGGGAAGGAGATATTACTAAAAACAATTGTCCAAGCTATTCCAAATTACCTCATGTCCCTTTTTGCCTTGTCAATCAACACATGTCTTACCATTGAGCGTGTCATGAATGATTTTTGGTGGCAAAATGGAGGCAATGATGGATCAGGAATCAAGTGGATGTCATGGAAAAGAATGGGCAAGCATAAGGAGGAAGATGGCATGGGTTTTTGAAGAATCCAACATGTTAATGTGACAATTTTAGCGAAAACAGACTGGTCGATCATGACTCGCCCTAAATCTCTTGTTAGCCATGTATTTAAGGCTAAATATTACCGTCAGTCTGAATTTTTTACAGTTAGGGAAGGATCAAATCCAAATTTTATTTGGCAGTCCCTATGTTCTTCCAAGTATCTTCTTCAAAAGGGCTCTGTAAAGCGTATTGGTAATGGCTTCAATACTAGGATCTTTAATGATCCATGGCTACCGGTGGGACAATCATTGGTTATATATTCACAGTATCCCCGATGAAGACTTGTGGGAGTTGCGTGTGGCAGATATTATTGATTGGGATACAAGAACTTGGAATACTCATAAGTTGGAGACACTCTTCTCCATTGATGAAATAGATTGCATTACGCGAATATCGTTGGGATTTACATTACGGGATGATCAATGGCTATGTAAACTTGATAGAAAAGGATGATACATCGTCAAAAGTGGATATTTAGAGCTGCACAATGCTACTTCACCTACCCCAAACAGACAATTTTGGCGGAAAATCTAAAAATTGAAGATGCCTCCTAAAGTGTTAAATTTTGTTTGGAGAGCTTTGAATGGTTTTCTTCCAACTGGTAATACCTTAATGAATAAGAAGGTTCTTCAATCCAATGTATGTCCAACATTCCTCCAAGGGACAAAAACAATATTTCACTGTTTGGTCTAGTGTAATGCGGCAAATGGCTTAAATCATCATTGGGATGGCGACAATCTGGGTCGTCGCTCTTGTATTGGCTTAAGTTGTTAATTGATATCGTGACTCTTGATCAATTAAATGAAACAATCATGAGCCTATGGGAAATTTGAAATGCTAGAAATAACCTTGTATGGAAGGGAAAATCTTTACAATCTGAAATTGTTATCCAAAAGGCTGCCCGATTTTGGCAAGATTGGACTAAAGTAAGACAAATAACCTCCAAATCCATTGCAAGAGAACCTGATTTTGTAACAAAATGGTTTCCTCCTGGTGAGAGCATCTTTAAATGCAACATTGATGCTTCGTGGGATCTTACTTCCGGAATAACTGGAATTGGCATGCTAGTTCAGGATTCTCATGGAAGTTTCATCAGAGGCCGCTCTAGTTGGTTAGGAAGACAACAGACCCACTTATGGCCGAGGCTTTGGGTGTTCGAGAAGCACTAAGCTGGCTAAAGGAACACTTTGCAGTAGCCCCGATAATTATAGAGATGGACAATCTCTTGGTTAAACAAGCACTAGAAAAGGCCTGCGAACACTACTCATGCTTTGATGTTATTATTCATGATTGTAAAGCACGCATGTGTGACTTTACTTCTATTTCTTTGTCTTTCGTTAAAAGATCAGCAAACCAGTGTGTCCACCAGTTAGCTCAGGCTTCGAGTTCTATGGTTGATGATATGGAGTGGATAATAGATCCCCCATATTTGATTAATGATGTACTCAACTGATCAATAATTAATCAAAATGTTTGATTCAAAAATAAATATTTAATAGGACTCCTTAGCCATATTTTCAATACTTGAGTTTGTTATATATTTTATTATGTATTTTTTTAATTTGATTAATTTAAAGAATGCAATTATTCAATGACAAAATAGAAAAAATCAGGGGAGAGAATATTTTTTAAAAAGAACATATCACTTGAATTTCTCATCAGTTACAATTTCAAAGAGAAAACAATAGTGGTTCCACTTTCATTGTTTCTTAAATTTCCAATATCAATTTTTCTTCCCATTGTTTCTCAAATTTCATTTGAATTTTTTCCTGTTTGGAAAGTAAATATTGAAATAATCAAATAGGATTTCGTTGACAAATAACTTTGGAACAAAAAATTCAACTTAAACTTCGAGATAATCGGTGAAATACGAAATCGATCAGGTATTCGTTAACTGTTGAATCATTAATTTATTTGGAAGGTTTGACATTTTTTTTTAATTATTCAGGGTAATTATAGTTTTTTTAGATGACGAAGTAGAGTTTTACGAATGCACAAGTGAATACAGATTCGAATTTGGGTTTGGTGAACAAAAAAATTGAAAAAGGAACATAGCAGACGAAGAAGAAGAAATAGAGAGTCAAAGAAAAAGGCTGCAAAAATTGTATTCATATTAATTTTTGTTTGTCAATTGTTTTTCTTTTACTCAACATTTGTATTTTTATTAAGAACATTGTATTTCTTTTTTTAATTTGTATTCATTCCTATAGGTATGCCAAATAGATTTATATTTCTTAAGCATATATGTAACCTTGATCTGTTTACTTCCTCCTTTAATAAGATCGGGATGAGGAGTGACCTTTTACTGGACCTCGAGGATTGGCTTAAACTTGAAACTACCTCAGAAGCAAAGAGAGGCAAAATGATTGAATTTATGGAGATTTTGGCCTTTGATGAAGATGAACTGATATACTGGCATTCTCTTCCAACTCTTCTATTTCTTTCACAGTCAATTTGTATTTTTTTTAGAATATTGTATGCTTCCTCAACATATTGTATTATTTTCACTATGTATGCTATTTTTTTCATATAGCTATAGTTTGCATAATTGCGTCCATAACAAATTTATAGATATAGTTTGCATAACTGCGTCCATAACAAATTTTATGTTTGTTATGGAGCTTTTAATTTGTATAATTCGCTTCAAACATTCAATTTTATACAAATTGTTCAGTTTTGTATAAATTCATTTATACATTGTAATTTGTATAATAAGATTTGTATTTGTATAATTATAAGTGTATAGGACGAAAATATATGTATTTGTATTTGTATTTGTATATACACTTTTTCTCTCGCTTTATACAAACACATATGCATTTTATACCGAAATGTATAAAAATGACTAATTGTATACTGAATCATATGGCAAAAAAAGGGATGTTTGCTGCAAATTACAATTAAAATAAATTATGGATATAACATTTAATTTGAATTAATAGTTTGTTATTTCATACAATTTTCCCTTTAATTTATAATGGGATAAAGGACAAATATACCCCGAACTATCGTAAATGGTATACAAATACCCTCTGTCATACTTTTCGTTCACTAATGCCCCTGCCGTCCAAAAAGCAGGGTACATTTACCCCTCACTATAACGAAAGACTTATTTGGTACACGTGGCGCAATCCTACTGCTCAACCCGATTTGATCAAATAATTAACCCAAAATTTAAATACCCACCCATTATCCATTTAACCCACCCGATATATCCATTACCACCCACACAAATAACCTAATCTAAAAACCTAAACAAAAATCCTTCTCTCAAATATCCATGGCTTTTAGTTGTAGAATCTGTGTATAATAGAGTGCATCAAGATCCATTGGGAAAAACTATTTTAAAGAAATCTCAGATCCTCCCGATGAAACCCATGCTTGCATTTGTGAATTTACTTGTTGAGGGGAGAAAAAAGCAATTAACATGAGATTTCAACAAAGCTTCACCACATGACCGACAAGATCAATTTTCCAATGTGAACCTAAATTGAATTTCCAAAATCTTGCATTTTATGAGACGACTTATTGTATCTTCACCAAAGATAGTGCTTTTTTACTGTTCCTTTTTGTTTCTCCTCCACTTGGCTAAACTATGAGGATTTTTTTTTGTGGTGAAACATAAGTACGAATCGAAGAAATGGGTGAGGTTGTTGTGAGTAGTGAAGGTGATTTGGAGGTTATAGGAAGGGAAGATATGGTTATTGAAACAGAGGCTGGTGGAAATATGAACAAGAATAAGGAAACAGGGCCTGGATCTGCTGCTGCAACATCTTTTTCAATCTTGAAATGGGAAAGATTTTTGCCTGAAATGGTTTTTAGAGTTTTGTTGGTGGAAATAGATGATTCTACAAGACAGATTGTTGCTGCTCTTCTTAGGAAATGCAATTACAGATTAGTGTTTCGCTTTTTCTGAAATTGCAATAGTTTCTTTGAATTTCCTCTTTTTGAGTTTGCTAGTTAGTTGTGGCTTAGTAGTGATTTTCTGTCTAATTGGGGTGTAAAAAGATTGAAACTTTGAATTGGGTTCGAGTTATTTAAGCACATAAATGTGTTGATTCGAATAATATTGGAATTGCGTGATAGTTTTGTTGATAAATTGCAATGAGGATCTGTTTTTGTCAATTCAAGTGTTGATTTTTTTTCCGACTACTATGTTTCCCCCATTTAGAACAAAGTTAGGCAGAGTATTGGAGAATTAAGTTTGAGTTTGCAAATTCATGTAGGTTTAGTAATCCCGCTAGATTTTGAGAGAATGGAATTTTTCTTTAGATTATTAGATAGGTTATTTGTGTAGGTAACGAGTCGGGTGGGTTAAATGGGTAATGGGTGGATATTTGAATTTTGGATTAATTATTTGGTCAAATCGGGTTGAGCTGTAGGTAGGGCTGGCAAGGGGACGGGACGAAGGGGAACGGGATGGGACGGGGGACGGGGGACGAGTTTGGCGGGATTTGGCCGAGACCGGGATTGGGGGGACAAAAATAAGTCCCATCCCGTCCCACTATATATACGGGATGGGACGGGTTTTGGGGGGACAGGACGGGACGGGGGATTTTTTATTTTTTATATACTTATTTATTTGTATTGAAATTATATGTTATTGAATAACATTTTTAGTTTATTTGATCTTTTTTCAATAACATTTTTAGCTAATAAATAATGCTTAAGTTTTCAAATTTCAAAATTCAAAATTCAAATTTCAATTTCAAACTTCAAATTTCAAACTTCAAATTTCAAATTTCAAATTCAACTTTCAAATTTCAAACTTCAATTTTCAATTT
>JAJOOE010016183.1:0-40478 GCA_036250405.1 Solanum raphanifolium
ATAATTGACAACATAAAATTGTTCAAAAATGTTGTATGTGGGTAGTCTTATTGTGCCTTGAATAGCGTCAAAGAAAATACAGGTTTGTGATAAAAAAAACTTATTCCTTTATCCACGCAAACAATCGCTTCAAAAACTTCGTTATTAGCCCCAAAACATACCATTTATGTTATTGGGCCCGTGCATAGCACGGGCAACAAAATCTAGTTATACTTACAAAAATGAGTTCCTTAAATATCTCTATTCTCACCAATTAAATTTAACAATCAAAATTCAAAATATTTGATGGAGATCAAATATATTCACTTTTGACAAATTTAAAAATTCAAAATTACTCAGATAATACTTAAAACCCTATTTTAAACCCACTTAAAAGGGAAAAAAGAGAGACCAATTTTGTCATTTTCTTTTAATTACGATTTAGGGGAGAAATTAATAGCAAAAACATTTTATGCAAAAACAGCATGATATAATGCCAAAGCAGTGAACAAAGATATTTAATTTTGATTAATCGTTTTTCCATTTTTTTTTTTTAATGATAATATAATAATAAGCTACTTAGTAATCTTTGACACGTGTTAACCGTTTATTTTTTGCTCATATAAAAGTTTCTTTCTTTATGTCACATCTGGTAAAGGAAATTAAGAATAATACAGTTCATTTTTTGCCTTTTCAAGTCATGTAGCGTGTGATAAAAGCCTGGAAAACCTTTTACATTGTACAATTTAACATATGATTTATATTTTTTTTTAAAATTATGTTACTACTAATTATTGTGCTTATCATAATAGAAATTTTCATTACCTAAGTATATGCAAAATTGCAACCTATTGTGTGAATATTATTATTTTACACCGCACTCCGAAGGCATTAGACAGGATTAAGATTTTCATTGTGAAGATTTAAAAAATAAAAGAAGTAAACATGATAAAAGAATTAAATAAAAAATAATTATAATTTTATATATAAAATGTAATATTTTCGTCAATAATTGTATCTCTGTCCATCAGTTTGTGTACCTAAAAAGTTTTGGAACTCAATATTTAATGAGTTGGTTTATTTGAATCTTAGCTGTTCCATAAATGTATGCCAGAAATGGATAATATTTTTAATTATTGATATAAAAACGAATATTGTTTTTTTTTTACTAGTAAACCAAAATCACGCACTAATGTGACTTCCGCTTTGGTATCAAGCATGTTTTTCCAGCTAATTTTATGTAAATATTTGCTCTCACTATATAATATAAAGGGAATATAAACTGATTAATAGTGCAACGTGATTTCTGCTTAATTAGCTACTGGTAGGACTTTGCTTTTGAATAATTTATCGAGCATGCCTCCTATACTTATTAGGAATGTATATATTTTATTTAAAGAAAAGGGTTATTGGCTCAAAAATGTCATCGATCAATATTTTGGTTCAAAATTATTCTAGCAGTCAATACTTTGGTCCAAAAATGTCCTTATTGTTATTTAATGGAAAAAATGTTCGTTTTCCAAATAAATATATTATTTATATTCTTTTAACACATTATTTTTCTAATAATACCTTTTTAAATTAGCAAATGTTTATCCTACTTCAATTCAGAAAAAAATAAAAAATAAAAAATTCTTATTTTATTATATTTATTTTTTATCGTTATATAAATTAAAATTAATGATGAATATACTATGTTTTTATATCTATAACATATATTATCCGTCGAAAGTGTACATGAAGTTATTCTAATTTAATAGAAAAAAATGAGATTAAGAAGGAAAAAAATATTTCCTATATTTTATTTGTTAAAGTGATTTTAAAAGAAATAAAATAAGAATAGGGTTAGGAAGAAGATGTGTTTAAAAAGAAAAGAAATGATATATTTATTTGGAAAAGGATATTTTAAACCTATTTAGCAACGACATTTTTGAACCAAAGTATTAATGACAATGACATTTTGAGCCAAACTATAAACAAAGACATTTTTGTTCATTTCACATAGTTTAAGAGCATTTTGACTCGTTTCCCTTTTTTAATAATAAAGAAAATGACATTTTGAAAGATGGGAAAATTAGTTTCACATTTACTGTCTTATATATATCCAATCTCAAACACTCCTACTCTCGTAACCTTCATTAGGTCAGTGGCGGAGTTAGAAATTTTATCAAAAATGTCCAAAAATAGTGGTGTGTGTAAGTGACACCTCTCTATGGCCTCCATTACATTTATCTTTCTTTTCTCCTTTTTAATTGACATTTTCCCCATATAAATCAATAATTTACTCATTGAGAAAACAATTAAATAATCTACTCACTAAAAAACAATTAAATAGTCCACGTATTTTTTTCACCTTTAAAAGTTATAGCTGGACAAATCTAATCATATTCTTTTCAGTTATAAGTGTATGTAACATATGGATCAAGGAAATGCAAAAGACAATTAACTAATATACATACAATACTCCTCTTTAATAAATTAAAAAGGCAATTAATCAGAAAAAACGGCATTGAATTACATTGCCCACGTCGTTGGTGAAAACAATTTTTTAAGCTACATGTAACAAATAAATGAATGCTCTTAAAAGTTACAGTTTTTACCTTTACCTATTATTATGACTTATTTTTAAGACCTTTGAATTATCACAACTGTTACAAACTTGGAGCAAATATATATATGGCATCACAAAATTTCTTCAAATATTTTTATATCCACCTATGATAAATAACAAGTTGAATCGTTACTTTCAACCAATTTTGTTTTTCATTTATTTCGATGTCAGGTGATTACTCAATTCGAAATCTATATTTTTATTCTCTTTTTAAAATAATTATATAATATTATATTGTTACTTGTAATATATGTTTGTGTTTTTGCCAGGTGATTAATTTCATTGGATTTATTTGTTCTTTTAAAAGATTTATATAATATTATATTATATTGTTACTTGTGATATATGTTTGTGTTTTTTTGCAAATTGAAATTAGGTGACTAATGGAATTATATGTGAATGTAATTTCACCCTATTTTGTTTGGTAAGTTGTTTATTATTTTTAGCGGATTGATATAATTTTTTTATTTATGTTACTCTTCTCTTCTTCTTATTCTTCTAATGTTTATGAACTCTCTTGAAAAATACTCAAGTACTATAGAGTTTTTTGTGTTAATTATTTTCTATATTTATTATAATAATAGTATGTCTTCTTACTCCTTTATCTTGTACTATTCTAGATAATATAACATGTTTTTGTTGCTTAGATGTTGGCGGCTAAAGTTAAAAATATATCAATAATAATAAGTGAATATGTTATTTTACAATCATTTCTGCCAATTAAATTTACATATTTTCAATTAAAAGGAATACATAAATGATAAATTATTAACTTGTCTAAAGAAGTATTGAAACTTGAGAATTTCAGTCGTATTTTGAATTCTCTTCCTTTTCTGACGATGTCCTGTACTGAATTTTATAGATTTTTTTTTAAAAAAACAAAGGGTAATATATACTTATATACTTTTTGAATTGTTATTGTAGCTTTAATAATTTTTACGACTAAAAAGGAGTAACTTCAGAATGGAATTAATAGTTAGTTATAAAGAATGTTATGTTCAAGAGAGAGAGGAAAAGAAAAGATAGATATTCTTTGATTCTTTCTTAGTAGAATGAATAAGCAAGAAGAAGAAGAAAACGGAGGAGGAAAAAAAAAAAAGAAAAATATTAAATTAAAAATTAATTAAAAAGATTTCATTGTGTGTTTTACCCCTTCACTTAATATTTTTGCAGAAATAGTTGTCGTTGAACACGTCTAAAGTTTTTTTTCCATTGAAGTGTAGCTCTTGAAAGTTAGAGAGAAAGTTAGATATATACTTAGAGAGAAAGTTATGTTTAAATTTATGCGCATGTCAATTTAAAGTCATTACTCTCTCCGTCTCATATTAATTGATCATCTTATTAAAAATAGTTGTTTATCTTACTAAATCAAGAAAACGTTAAGTAAAATATTCATACATTATCCTTACAATTAATTCTTTTTTAAAGTATTCACATTTGCTTGTAAAATTTCCAAAAAAAATTCTTAAGAGGTGAATTAGTAAATTATCATCTTATTTATGATTTTTTAATATGTGTGTAAAAAGAAAAATGATCAAATGAAGGAAGTACCTTCTCATTTTGGAAATTCATCTCTTTTTTCATGATTCAGCTTTAAAAGAAAATAAAAATCACTGTTTCACTTAAATAGATTATTATTATTATATATAATCAAGTATTTGTGGATGATTAAAAGTTTTAAAATTAAAGAAAAAAATGACAATAATATATAGCTTAAAGCTTGAGACCCAATCTGTTTAAATTTGAAGACTAAGAAGAGTTTTGATATTTGGGCATCAAGAGAATATTTTGAAATTTTAATAAAAAATTTGTAATAGCGCGAAGCGTAAACTAATTGAATACTAAGCATGATGATTATTTCAAATAATTACTATTACTTTGTTGATAAATTCACTCTCAACTTAGACTCACGGCAGCATAAGCAAGAAAAATATTTGAAACGTGTTATTACTTTCATTGATGGAACACATATATGTTAAATTAGGTTTTAAGCCTAACTCACACCCCAAAAGCTAGCTCAAAGGGAGGAGGATTGTCCAAGCCTTATAAGGAGTCCACCCATCTTATTAATCACCAATGTGGCTCAAAGGGAGGAGGATTGCCCAAGCCTTATAAGGGATCCACCCATCTCATTAATCACCAATGTGGGACTTTGTAATTCTTACCCATCTCATTAATCACCAATGTGGGACTTTTGTCATTCTTTAACACCCCACCTCACGCCCAGTGTTTAGCATTTGGTGCGTGGGCAATTTTGATTTTTTTTTTTTGGGTGGGCCCCAACATTGAGTGAGATGGGCCCTGCTCTGATACCATGTTAAATTAGGTCTTAGGCCTAACTCACATCCCAAAAGCTAACTTAAAGGGAGGAGGATTGTCTGAGTCTTATAAGGAGTCCACCCATCTCATTAATCACCAATGTGGGACTTTGTAATTCTTACCCATCTCATTAATCACCAATGTGAGACTTTTGTCATTCTGTAACAAAATAAATATTGATTTCATTTTATTTTAACATCAAATAAATCCTGTTTGAGCCATGATTATTGAGTCCACAGGATTTATTTATTTTTTCTAAATGGAGATTAGGGAACAACAAATGCTAACTACTGTAACAGCATTCGACTATTACTATATTTTTATTCCTTTCATTTTTATTTCACATTTAGATTTTAAACACCGTTAAGAAAATAATGATTGCCATGATTATTTTATCATATTATATGACTATCATGAGTCATGACTATTTTACCATACTATCCTTATTATTTAATGTTAAGTACTACTCACTCCATTTTAAATTAATTGAATGATTGAGGTGTTTCACACCTTTTAAGAAAAGAAGATTAATACATAAATTAGGCATAATTTTCCATTTTTACCTTATTAATTATTGTCAAATTTATGATTAAAATAACTAAATACTAATTAATAACTAATTCAAATACTAACTAATGAAGGGTAAAATTGAAAGATCATTCTAAAAATAGTCTTGAAAATTGAACAATTAAGTTAATTTAAAAAATGAAACATGTCTCAACAATTCAATTAATATGAAATAGAGGGAGTAGGTCTTAAAAACTGATTTGAAAACTAAATAATTAATATTAAAATGAAATATAAAAGAATTTTTTTCTCTTGATATATTAAAAATGACAAATAAACGTGAAAATTCATTTTTAAAATAAAAAGAAGTAAAAGTTAACAGACGGAATAATCATTTTCCATAAAAAAAGATTCAAATCTCAAGTCATTAACATTGACACTAAATGGAATAAAGAACACATAAGAAACATGTGGTACCAAAATCAAAGACTTTAGACTTATATTCAATATTTGAGGCGGACCCACTGATTTTGGAAATGGAATATGGAAACCAATTTTGTAATTTCATCGTGATATTGTTTGATTTGGTATATTTTTAAAATTTATGATTTAAGATGAATTTTAGATATTTGTGTTGTTATAAATTATTTCATTAATAGACATAAAAGGAGAATTTAAAAGTTGCTCTCTCCGTTCATTTTAACTTATTGTGTTTGACTTGACACACTCTTTAAGGAGCAATGTATTATATTTATAGAGTAGAAAATCAAACAAGACAATATTGTGTGACATCACTTTTATTAATGTGAAGATAATCTCAAGTCTATCTTTGATTAACGCTATAAAGAAGTTGGACTATAGTAACATTTTCGAGAACTATTTAAAAAGTGAGGAACAATAAAAATAGAGAAACAACTTATTAGTTCAATTCTTTGAAAAATGATTATGGTTAATAATTGGAGTAAATTAGGAATTAAAGTGGACATCTATTTTTAGTATATTGGAGAAGTAAAAGTGAATGAAGGGAGTAAATTGTTTCTAATTATAAAAATGTGATATTCTTTTTTAAATATACTAAAAAGAAAAATGTATAACATAAATCAGGACATATATATTAGTATTTATTAATACCACCATATTATATTATATATCTAATGTACAATAATATACAATTTTATATATTATACATTAGGCTCTTAAGAGATGTGATAGGATATATGAAATTGATCTTCTTCGATCTTAATTAGAAATTTTGTGTATGAGCCACCCCTTTAATAAGTCCTGAATTTAGATTACTTGAATATGTAAATTCTGAATGCCATAAGTTTAAGGCCTCATTTGTTTGCATTTAATGGAGGTCTTAATCTTAATCATTCAGATTCAGTTCATTAAGTGTGTTTGGTTTTTAGGTCTGAATCTGAATGATTCAGATTCAGCCCATTAAGTCCATTTGTTTCTTTTTTCAAAAAGTCTCTTAATGGATCTGAAAAGGTCTAAACGGATCAAATTTGCAGGAGAGTCTTAACACCATTCAGACTTGTTTAATATGTTATAAAATAATAATGTATCGCCTCTCTCGGTCCTTGCGTGACTTTTGCTCTCACAACTACAAACTTTCTTCCTCTCTTTTCTCAATCAAACACCAATTTTTTCCTCTTGAACTAGTAAGTTTTCGTAATCTTTACAAGTATTTTTTTATATTAATAATTTTCTTAGGGTGTATTGATGTTTGTCAAGAACCATTGTTGCAATAATATTTTTAGTGTGTTGATGTTCATCAAGTTTTTTGAGTGAAAGAATTCTATTCATAATTAAAAATTATAACTATGTATACATATTTGAGGTCTCTTATTAGAATTTTGTCTTAGGCCAATAATTTTACTTTAGACTTTTTGATCATCAAACCCGTTTGTGTGATAACACTAATATATTATTGTTGTTGAACTAGTTGGTGACAAAAATAATGGAGCTCCTAATAATTCTCCATCCCCATCTTCAGTTTCAGCTGGAAAAAAAAGTTTTGGGGAAGAAAAAAAACTTATTTGTTTGAATTGGAAATTGATGGGAAGATGATTACTGCTATGGAGTTATTGATTAAAAAAACAGTGCACCTACATTTGAAGAATATATGGAAAAATTAGATGGACTTGGACGGAAAGAGCCATTATAGTACACGTGTTAGTATATTTTGTGAAAGTGTCCGCTACAAAAAAACATGAATGATGTTAGAGGTTGACAAGTTAGAGAAATGGAATGGTTATTGGAAAAAAGATAAGAATTCTTTAGTTTTTCTAATTAGCCAAAATATATGTTAGGCGTTGATAATGTGATACCTTATTTATTATTTTTCAACTAGTATCTATCATACTTATTGAATTTTTTTATATTATATTGTGCCTATAAAATATTTTTTATTCGTGATTTTTTTAATGTTATGTTTGATGATTGATATTTTTTAATCAAAAAGTAATATTTTTTGTTAAAATGAATTTTTTATAACATTTTATTAATATAATGTTTGATTTCATATGCACATTCAGATATTGAAAAGAAACAATAATCATTCAGTGTTCAGATTTGGAGACCACATCTTAATATTCAGATATGTATTCAGATCTAGACACCTAGCTCTTAATGCAAATCTTAATATTCAGACGTGTATACAGATTCAGAGGTCTTAATTTTAATGAAAACAAATGAAGCCTAAGACTATTGTTTAGCTATAAAATTTGTCCATCGAGACTACTGCTAATTTAGGAGTTAGAAAGTGAACAACAAAATCTGAAAGGTCCATTGAAAACTACTCGGAAGCTTGGTTATTCTAACCCGGATTATGATATACACGATATATACAAGTGATATATAGTGCTACAATGGATTTCAGCTTTGAGTTTTGATTCCAAATCAATTCAAATCACCACTAATATTCCTCAAATTTTGTATATAGCTTCATCCAGGTATTGTCCCAAGTCCCAACAAACTACCTCTCACATTCGAAAATTATTAACTAAAATTATCATATGAAAACAAGAAATTAACACATTTTTGAAAATTAAAAACCATCATTACAAAGCCATATTCTGGAGGATAATATAGTTCATCCTCTCAAAAATAAAATCAGATCTTACTACAAAAGTTGAATAAATGCAAAAATTTCCTAGCTATCAATGTTCAAACTTTTTTGATGGAATTATTACATTTATCTTCACTTGACAGGGGCAGGTGGAGCTGCACCACCAGTCGTTGGCCTGCGAGAGCAACGGATGTAAACATCATGTCATTTTTTTACTTTCGTCATACCAAACACACGTACGTCGAAATTAGACAATTGTGAGGGAAAGAAAGGGATAGGAGAAACTCACAGTCCAACGAAAACTTTGAAAGAGTCATAGATACCCCATTGTGCTCCAGTGAGTGTACCAATCATGACTATACGAATAGGAAGACCACGAGTACAAAGACCCATCACACCTAGCTTGTTCACAGCCTATAAAAGACACAATCGCGTTAAAAATGCAAATGATTTTAAAAGGTACAACTAAATTAGTATCAAGGAACAGAATTTTGTTAACTCACATCGCCAACAGTTGCCCCCTTGGCGTTGTTTAGGAAAGAAACCAGGTTATCAGCAGGGTGTGACACAATAGCACAAAGAATACCAGCTAAATATCCACCAGCAAAGCTCACACCGAGCTGCGTTGATTTACTGCATTGGTCTTTTGGTGTTGGGATGACATTTTTGTAGAGTTGTTCCACAATTGTTTCAAATGATGCAAACTTCATCATGGTATCTGTAAAATAACCCAATGTACAATAATAGGCTGATATAAGTACTACATAAAAGTTCATACATATATACCAAGCTTCAAATCATGTGATCTTTGCTAACGCTAAAGGTTTTATCCCTCTCGACATGTGAAAGCTAAAACTAGCCCATGTAAACTTACATGGAATCTGTCGTCCCCAGAGAGGAACAATCCCCTTGTACAACCTGTATACATAAAATCAAACATCCTAAGAACACATGTTGTAAAAGAACAAATTGTGATGAATTTATCAACATAACAAGGAATTACCCAGCGGCTCCCTCAGCCCTAACGAATTTGGGAAGTCCGTCAGACAAGCCTCTGGCAAAACCAGGCTGAGTCTGAACGCGAACCTTGACAGCCTCGAATGGACAGAGAGCAACATCAGCAATAACTTCAGCAGAAGCAGAACCAGCAAGGAAAATCAAAGTTTTGTACTTGGCAGCATTCTCAGGACCAGCAAGGTCTGTGTAATACTTCTTGAAATATTCATAGAATCCATATTTGCAAGCTCCCTGAGCGCTGTAACCGAGTAACGTAGGCACCCATCCCCTGAAGAATCCTCTAGCACCCTGCTCCTTAAGTAGAACACCAAAACCAGAGGAAATGCTCTTGTATTTTGCAGGATCGATCTAACAATTCGAACATCATTAATCACATTAGTAACAACAATGTAAACTGATTGAAAGGACTTTGCAGAACCTTAAAGAAGGAAGATATTTTTCATACTTTCACCTATTATAAGTTACGCGATTGTGTAGATATATTTAACATAACAGCTTTGTCCACATAATTAAACAAACAACCAATCCAAATTTGGTAATTTAATTCTCTTGTTCTGCTTAGTAACTTGTTAAACAAAGGGGACAAAAACTTTCTTCGCGTTGCTAGATAATTTTCCACAAAATCATATATATATACAACAAGCCAAAGCACAATTAATACATTGCTTTAGGCTAGCTCGAGCTACGAATATACAGGAAAAAGAAGAAGTTAAAATGTATACATATATATAATAAGATGACGCGTAGAAAAAAGGTACCTGCATGTTACACTTGACAAGATCGAGTGGTGTAACGGCCATGTGAGTTAGACCACAACTCATAACACCACCAAAAGTACAAGCACCGTAATAAGCAGGTGAGAACATTTCTATTTTACGTGAAGACTCTTTTGGTGCAGCAACCAAAAATGGCTTCTTGACAATTGATTCATCACATGGTTGAGATAATGTATTATTACTAATAATTGTGGATGAAGATAATGAGGCGGTGTTATAAAGAAAATTGGGGATCAAAGGTGTCCGGGAACTAGAATTATCTGTGTAGGCCATTGTAGTTAGACAAGTTCAACACTCTGTTGATTAAAGAAGAAGAAAATGTAGTAAAAGGTCATGTTATTTAAGGTGTAAGAAGAAAATTAGGACCGTTGCTGTAATGGTGGAGAATTGAAGAATCTGCTTTATTATTGAAGGAAGGGCTGTCCATATTTGGCTCCTACCAAGGGTGTCTAATATCTATGGCTTTCCTTTAATTTAATTTTACTCCTTTAAATCTATTTTTTTTAGACAGTTGTATGGAGGGTGACAAATAGACGAGTTGAATTAAATTTGGGTAGTGATCGATTAATTTACGAGTCAAGACTTATTCCGCCTGAAGTATGCTTGGGTCAAACAACAAAATCACAAACCAACAGTTCTCCTCTTTTTAAAAGGTTAGATCTTTAAGAGTAGTTTTAATTTAACTGAAATTGTATTTGAAGAAGATAAAAGTCTAGTAGTATATTTTAAGTTTTGATGGAAAAATAGTTATAGGAGATTCACGGTAAGAAATAACGAAATTATAAACTGATTTAAGAATTTTATCAACCAATAAATTAACACTGAATTACAAATGGACTATCGATAAATATTTTACCAATCAATGAAGTCTACTGATAAATAATATCGTTCGCTTGTTTTGGATGAATTACATTTTGACTCCGCAAGTTATGACAATAGAATAGTTGAAGTGTGCACAAGGTGGTCGGACGCCACTATGATAAAAAACAATGGCAGAAACATAAGGTTGGAACAGCTTATATTTTAGGCAATAGAGCTTTTATGCCCTCAGCAACTGCTTTATTTTGGTCCCCGAGTAAGACTACTGGAAAAGCGTTTAAGAAAAGTATCATAATGCATGGAAGAAGCAAAAGACAAGCATATATAAAGAACATAATCCACATAAAGGTAGTGATAATACAACTTGTCTGGCAAATACATTCTGACAAAAATGCTCAAGACCTAATAATCAATAAATAAACTAAGATCAATAACAAAACCAGAACATGATACTACTCTGCAATTTCTATTAGATAATAATTCACATTATGCTACCTCCTCACAGGTTTCAACGTCGTCAAGCTGACATAGGCAAAAACTTTGTAAGATGCTTCACAAATGGACTCCGAATCACCTTTGCAATCATTTATCTTCACCGCCCTTCATTGGATAAAGATTTTAGAGAAAAGAAAGAGATAATTTATGTGTCTCTACTCTCTAGTATGTAATTATGAAATCCTAAATGATTATGCACTTCATACATCCAAAAAATAAAAGAGAATACTATGGATTACACAGAAATGAACCAGTTGTCATTCATATGACACAATAACACGCCAATAAGAGATAAAAAAAAATATGATCCTTCATCATTGAACCTAAAAATTTGCAGAAGTGGAACTTCGACCATATAATATGGACTGTTGTTTGCTCCATTGAGATGCTTCATCTGCGTCATTCAGTGGTTTTGCATGCATTCAGATTTAATCCACAAGAATGTCTAGTACCCAGACCCCATTTTGTGGGACTATATTGGGTATGTTGTTGTAACGTCTACTCATCTAGTACAACAACAAATATAACATACCTAGAGTAATCCCACAAGTGGGGTCCGGGAAGGGTAGAGTGTACACAGACCTTACCCCTACCTCTTAGAGATAGAGAGGTTGTTTCCAACAGTAGAATGTCTGGTAACTTCTTATATCATGAAACTACTCTGAAGAAAATTTTGGCATAAGACTCCTATGACAGAATTGAAGCATTATCAGTTGATCCAGTAACCAAATGCATGAAAAACATGAGTGCTCATGAAAAACAAGAGGACTTCTGTTATTTAATACAAGGAAAAAGAGACTGCACACCTGTAATCCAGCTTTAGCTTCATAATCAAATGACTTGCAAAGAAGCTCATAATTTGTCTGTAACCCCATCTGCAATAGCAACAAGAAGATGTAAAGAGCTTAGGCAAATTATGATGAAAACTGAACTATTGCAGACAGTCGATCTACCTGTGAGGGTGACATAGTGGATATCAGGTACCTGCAGAGGTTGACGGATAAGTGTTATTGGAAACAGCTAGTCATTATAAACAAGTGAACAAAAGCAAATATATCTTAACTGTAATGTAGCAGCTGAAAAAGAATTTGCTGCTAGAAACTTTTCAAGTTAGAGCTAAGCATATGTTATTCAGTACGGAGAGGAAAAGGCTGAGACTGAGAGTAAACTGGAAGTTGATTGTGTAACAGGTTAATGGTATATATTTGACTGGTTCCAAAAGAAATTCTCCTGATATAGTTAAATTCCAACATTTTGAGCTGAATTGTTGAATCATCCAATGCACGTATAAGTATGTCCAATACATTAGTTTACCATAAATAGCTCTAAGGTAATTCTTTTATATAAATCAATTTTCATTTCAACAACCAAGAGTAAAAAATACAGAAATCTCCTGTTAGCTTCAATAATTTTTGGCCAGCTTCTGCACTCAAGCATGATATGCCACATCTTATGACAAGATATGACAAACATAGTTAAGACTAAAGAGGATATTACTTTTGGGTAATCATACAAATGGAACCAATTACCGTTAAATATGAATTCCAGATGATAGTATGTAAATTTGATTATTACAACATGCAGGATGAACAAAGAAAGAGGACAAATATAACAGTTCTCTACAGAAGTAGAAAAACATTATTTACTTATATTCAAGGTGTAGCCACCTAAGCTTATTATATTGATATTTCAACACCCTAAACATGAAAATGATATAGCTAAACGCACACAAATTGCTAGTATAACATATCAATAGATCACCTTAGTTTATTCCTATAGAAGTTCATTGCTATCATGTTTGCCTTCTGAACTGTTAGCACCACGGCACTCATTTTGCCCTGCAAAGTATTGATAAGCTTTCATTAGCACACAAACATGACAAACATTTCTCTCTAGTGCAACCTATATTCATGAGTTAAAGAAATGCACTAACAAATTTTCAGCAATGTTGCTGTGGCTAAGTGTTTTCAAATTAATGACTTAGTTTCTCTCCACCATCATCATTTTAGGAATCAAAGTGAAAAAAGAAACATTTATTATTTAGAATGAGCAAAGATTAGTCCATCACCTTCTGAGCAATCAGCTCAATTAGCACCATTAAGAATTTCCCCAGCCCTTTCCCCTGAACACGATGTTCAAGCTGTAATTCATACACATAAAGAACAGGAATTTCTTCCTCGATGGTGAAGCGGTAATGTACAAAAGCCACAAGATGACCTTTATCATCCATACCGTCTGCATTACACCTTCCTTTCTTTGATAATTTGAGCGTAATGTTGGCATCCACATTTGAGATCTCATACACAAATATATAACGAGCTTCAGAAGAAACCATCTCCCTGCGCTTCACCTTCTCTTCTACAAGCCACTCTGTTCCATATGATGCCTCCATATTCACCTGTAAAAGGCCTATACCTTCAGAAAAGACGAAATATCCCTACGATCATTGATTTGAAGTTGTAGCTGAAACTCTAATCACAATTAATTAGCCATTTTGCTACCTTGAGGAGATTTTGAATATACTGCTTTACTGGAGAAGAAAGGCTATCTCCGCATCCCGAGTCCAAGTACACAGACAAATCTAATGATCAAATCAACTATACATTACACATACAAAAATTGAATAAAGTATAACAGCAAACAACATTATACATAACCAATAAAGGTTGTGGTATAGGATAGATAGGATCCCTCTACCCTTAACCGGAGGTCTCAGCTACTAGCCCCAAGGAAGTATGGAAAACAAGTTTTACTAGTAAGAATCCACATTGATTGTCTCCTAGTCCCTCCCCCCCCCCCCTCCTATGCCCCCTCCAATAGTATTTGGGTAGATAATATACAAAATGCTTTTAGGATAATATTTTTTGCTGAACCACCGAACATAAGAAAAGAAAATAAGTAAGAAATACACTTATTTTCCTAGAAAACATTTTCCTCAGTACTGAACACAACCCTAATGACTAAAGTTCTTCCCTTTATGAAAGAAGATGACTGAATATGTGTAAAAAGGCCCTTGTTTTTGGACTAATGCAAAGGTAAGCTTTTTTTTTCTCCAACAAACCAACAACCACCAAAAAGAAAACACAAACAAAGATAGAATATGAAGGATTTAACAGATTATGGATTCACATTAATGGATATAAAATAAATAAAAATCCGAACCCTTTTTCTTGTAATGGCGAAAAGTTGGGAAGGAAGAAAAAGGGTCTGTCTCAGAAACTGCAGCTTTGATTATCTCTTGCACCTTTTTCTTCTTTTCCAATATCTGCCTTCATAAACAAAGTAGGTTTAACTGTTAATTATTGCTTTGTTTGTCTAAATTTATGATTTTGGGGAAATGGGCAAACGTTAGTTTATGTTACCTCTTTCCTTGTCATCTTCTTGTCTCTGTTATTCTTGGATTTCTTGTTCGACTCTGCGCTCTTCTCAACTTCCATTGCTGTCTACAATAGCATCCTCCGACCTTTCCCAATTCTCTTGAAAGGTTATATATCCTCTCACTTTCTACCCAACATTTTCAAAAGTAGGAGCACTTCAGTACCCAAAATTCTTGAAAAATCTAAATGGACCCTTAATATTTTGAAATGTAGTTGTAATTTTACTCCCCCTGTCATTTTTACTTATCAATTTTGGACTTTGCACCTTCTTTAAAAAAAACAATGAATAATATGAGAATTTACAATAATATTTTGTGTTAGGTCTTGATAAATGATTTAAGGATTAAGTAATTAATGTAAAGCTTAAATAGGAAAAACAAATATTTAGTTTTTGTTAGTATATTAAAAATAACAAGTAAAAGTTATAATCTATATTTGAAATATTTGACAAGTAAAAGTGAACGAATAAATATTAAGTACTACTACTCCAATGTTGGGAGTCTATACAATTTTGTAAAGGTCAAATACGAATACAAAATTGATGGCTTCAGTCGCAGTCTTAGCATTAATAAGTTTATCAAAACATTATGACTCTTGGAAAGTAATGATTTTTGCACGATTCAATATAAGTGATGTTGTATTTTTGGAGAATTCGAAGTGTCTAGTATTTATTTTGAAACCCTACTAATTCAAAAAGACGTGCATAATTTCTACTTTAAAAATAAGGCAATTCCATATACAAGATTCAAACTCATAACCTATTATTAAGGATGAAGAGGTACACCACAACCTTTGATGGTAATTGGTAATCAATCCTTCAATACTATGTCATAACAGGTGTTCATCAACCTTGTGGGTCGGATCGTTGCTACTGCATGTGAATAAAATGCATACAGATATGTCCTAATATAGTATAGTATTAAAAGATTTAGCTGAAAAACGATATCTTAAATTATGAATAGTTTAACATCAAGCATAACCAAAAGAAATAGATCCAAAAATTTTGGTAGGTCACGCCTTTGACAACTCAACTAAAACAAATGCAAAATTTTAGAAGACTAGAATCCATATTCAGACAGGAAATCCCAAACGAAACAAAGTCTAAGCTCCAGGAACCTCGGCTTCTGCCTCAGCCACTGTTTCTTCAGCTGGTCGATCCAACTTCACACCAACATCTTCTGAATAGTCGCCATGCACCTGCAAAAAGAAACTCATTAGTAGTTGAAAAAAAAAACAGATGTTACTAAAATAAATTTATTGCACATTCAAAGTATCCAACCATGGTGCTCAATGTAGTGCACAGAAACTGAAAACAATCAGAACTTACCTCCATCAACTTGCCAAGATCGAATTTAGGGGCCTTGAGGATCTTGACTTTGCGAATATAAACATTTTGGAGTGGAAAAATGCTTGAAGTAGCTTTCTCAATCTCTCTACCAATTGATTCAGGGATGAACTTAGCTACCAACTCCTTCAGGTCACAGGAACTTGCTTGGTTTCTCATGATCTCAACCATTTTGCGACGGATCTAACACAATAAGACAAACATGTTGATAAGAAACCTGACGGATATTATCAGATAAGTAAATAATTGAGATCAAGTACAAAATACCACCAACCTGACGGATCTGGCTGCTCTGAGCATAACATGTACGCTTCTGCTGGTTTGGACGCTTCTTTGTAAAAGCAATGCAGAACATCCTAAGAGTATAGCTATCTGTAGTCTTGACATCCACATGAGCCTCAATTAAAGTCTGCCACTTGCGCACCAGAGACCTCAACTTGTCTGTTGTGAAGTCCATTCCCTGAATATAGCCAACAATGAAGTTATTACTTTTTATCAAAACAAAGTCAAGTTCCATCAATAAAAAGAGCTATTCTCCATTCTTGTGAAGAAATGATAGTGTAAAAGAATCATCATACATGGAAGTTTGTGAGGACATTCCTCCCTTGCACATCTTCTGCTCTCAAACGGATCTTCCTGTAAGCCTGATCCTCATCCTTCTGAAGATCAGCCAAACTGACTTCAAATACTCGGTGCTTTAGTCCTTCTGAAGCAATCTGGAGCCAAAATGGGACAAATGCACTTGTTTAATATCAAAAAGAGGGAAGAGGGGGGAGAGACATGGGACTTAGAGATATAAATCTATACATTAGAGATGAACCTTCCACCTCAAAATAAAATGAATAGACCAGAAAAGGCAAACATATATATTTTTGAAGAGTGTGTTCAGAGGTTAAAAGTCACACAAACAGATCTAAACTACAAACAAAATGGAAAAGCTAATAAAATAGTTTGCTGAATTAACCTATCAAAGTTGAAGGAAGAAAACTAACATCATCCACATGTGTTCTATAGCACAAAAATAGCTATTACCATACTTCAATTTCAAACTAGTAGGTCTGCTATGTGAATCCCAAGCATCTGCCTTTGAGTCTATCTATACCTACACAGATGGTATTTTGCTAACATGTTACCCAACTATAGTAGGTTAGCACTGTCCCCTTTTTCTTTCCATTAATTTACCCTTAGCTTATCCTTGAAGTGGCTAGTAAAGTGAGAAGGGTATTTTGGGTATAGAAAAATGAGTATAATGCTAACCTGGCAATCATATTGATGCATTAAAAAGTTGAATCAGTTGAAACAATGCAGTTTTAGGTTTCTATCTGTGTTTAGTGACTAGTACTGTTACACTATCTTTTTGCATTCATTCATAATGCTATCTTAACAATAAATGTACAGGTTTCTCAACTGCAACTTGTTTGGTGTGCCTCTCTTTATGAAATAGCCCATAAGCCCTAAGGCATGAAACATAATATAAGCACAAAGGCATCACTTAAGCAAAGTCAATACCTATCATGTCCTACACTAAACTTCAGGGAAAAACTATGCCTTAAGCAACCCTTTAACTACATTCAAAGGCATTCAATATTGCAAGGACTCATCATATATTGACTACTAATAATCACCTAATCAGAAAAAACAAACTTTGCACTGATAACCAACCTAAACCTCCTATATTTTTTGTTAGTAGAACCATCTTAACTTTATCCAAAATGTTAGCTCATATAGATTGAAATGAAAGAACCAGAGTTACGTCATCAAATTTTAAAACCTGTATAATCTAAGAAGAAAGAGCAACCACTACTCTACTTCCCCAAACACTTTACAGTTCAAGGTTCAGATATGTGTTCAGAGTTGCATTTCTTAAATTACAAGCACATCATACCCCCTAAAGAATAGTCTGGTTAATTGTATTAGATAATTAATCTATGTTTGATTGGATTGGCAATTGTTGGTATCAAAAACCAATTTGCATAAGTTATGTGAAAATCTATGTACTAATCCATTACATTCAAAGGAACAAAAGATTTACGTAATTACAAAAGCGCAAAAAGAAGTAGAAAATGAAAAGAGATTTCGACCTTAGTACCCTGAGTCCTAGTAACCAGGGTTTTGCCAACGTTCTTGATTTCAAAAACTGATGGTGCCTTAATGTCATACCAATCCTTCTTAGCATATGGATCGGCTGCCTTCTTCTTTCCTCCCTTCTTTCCCTTTGAAATCCTCTTGTTCTTACTGTACAATAAAGTAACATTAGAATCAAAAGACACAGAAAAAGTAAAAGATCAAATCGGAGTTAGAGAAAACTGAAGTGGACGAGAGATACCCGACAGCCATCTTGAGAATGAGAGATTGGAGCTGCTTTCAGACGGGGGGTGGGGGTTTGGAAGAAGAGGAAGGTGAATCTATATTACTGCAAAACCCTAGTTTTCTTTCAACAAGCAACTGCTTACTGGACTTTTTGGGCTTACTTACAAGCCCTGGGTAAAACAAATGGGCCACTGAGTATTGGATTTTTGGCCCATAGTCATCTAACACAAGTATACTTATGTTCATTTTATGCAAATGTTCCTTATTTAGGCTATTATTTAGATTTTGTCCTTTTTTTTAAAAAAAAAGCAATATAATCATTGGAATATTATTTTATTGGAAAACGTTAGATTCCGGTCTAATTTCTAAGAGTATGTTTTAAATCATTTGGTAAAATGTTAGACTATCGTCTAATGATTACAATAACTTACAAGCTTTTAAAATATGGTTTAAATGTTTTCGCATAATACATAGTATTTAACGAAAAATTAAAAAGGAATCATTATTAAATAATCATCCAAAGAAAATAACGGGTGAAAATTCCGATTACAGTCAAGCTCATAGAGTTTTATGGTTAACTAGCTCGGGAGATTTGTACAAATAGGTGTCTTTTTTAACGTAAGATGTGGAATTGAAAATATGATTTTTTAAAAGTAAAACAGAAAAATTACCATATAATTGAATTAAAGTATCAAAAATATTGAAGACGTGAGGATTTAACGTCGTAAGAATAAATTTAATTTTATAAGAATACAAGGGAAAATATGATTTTAAAGATGAACGTAAATGGCAAATATATTGAAGAAATATAACGAATGGAAAATATAACTTATTTGTGAGTGTACAAGGTAAATATGATAATTGTCCATTTTTTATTAGTTTCTCTGTTTTTAATTTGTTTGTTAGTTTTTACTAGGCACAAGGATTAAACAAATAAATAATATTTTTTGAATCTTGTGGCCTTAAACTGAAAATATGTAGAATGTATCAAAATATTTTTTAATCTTGAGCTTTTAAACATGTCGCGTGGAAAGTTAGAATTTTAAAAGTTGCCAAAAAAAGAAAAAAAACATTCTCCTTTTAAACGGATTAAAAAAGAAAATGTGACAAAAAAATTAAATTTTGGAAAAATTATTATTATTCCTTTATGAATCATTTGGTAGAATGCACAAGAATAATACTGAATATAGTGTATTAGTAATTCTGAGAATATTTTTTAGGGAACTTTCGTATATAGCCACTCAAAAATAGTTTAATTACACGCTACATAGCTATAGTTTGTTAATTATGATTCGTAGCTACATGTTATAGGGAGGAGAGTGGCGAGCAAGATTGGGAGAGGGAGAAGAGAGGCAAGCGAGAGAAGGCGGAGAGTGGGAGAGAGGTGAATTGTATATGTATATTGGTTAGATAATTGTATATATGTAATTGGTATACATATGCATTTGTATATTTGGCGAGCAAGATTGGGAGAGGGAGGAGAGAGGCGAGCGAGAGAGGGCAATAATTTGTATAATTCGCATCTCGTTTGTATAATTTGCGGGAATGTTTGTATAATTCGCAAGTATGTTTATATAATTCGCGTGTTTTTGTATAATTGAGTAATATAAACTCTGAAATTATACAAATATGATAAAACTCGAAATAACGAATTGATACAAACATAAACATAGAACTTTAACTAGTTATACACATATATTATACAAATTATATTATATAAGATCCAAAAAATTATACGTTTATACAAACTTTAAGAAGTTATACACAAAAGAATTGAATGTATATGGTGATAAAACTTAAAAATCAAAGGAAATTATCGTCATATACATATACAAACCATCGTATACAAACACAAATCAAACAAATAATTGTTAGTTGCGAATTATACAAACGTGACGAATTATACAAACGTAGCTTATTATGCAAACTCAAAGTCAGCCCACATAATTAATGGTTAATGTTAGTTGCAAGTGGTAATTATAGCAAACTATAGTTTTAATGACTAATTAAGTAGTTTATGTTTGCTTAACCACGTATTCCCTATTTTTTATTCAGTTTAATTTAGTATATTAAAAATTGTTTTGTCCTTAGTCATGCTTATCTATATTTATATTACTAATATCATAATTTATCATATATTAATTATGATAAGTTATAAATCTACCAAACGACATCTAGTTGGTATACTCTTATATCTGTAGTTACGTGGAATGTGTGCCTGTGGCATCTGCTAAATTTGCCATCCAATAGTGGAACCTCACCAGGTCCCGCTTCGTGTAGATTATAGGTTTTGTCAAATTACAATTTTATCATCAACTTCTTTAATTTTGGCTCAAAGTAAAGCGTATTAGTGCGTGTTTAGATTGATTTATTTTTAATATTTTTTGGCTCCTAAGCTATTTTTCAATTTTAAAAGTGTTTGCGTAACACTAAAAGTTTTTTTAAGACGCACAAAGTATAAATAAAAATTAAAAAGTCAAAAATGAATGTTCCTAACTTATGAAGCAAATTTTAAAAAAATAACAACTACTAGTAGTATCTAAGCTTTTGGCAAAATTCCTGGAGACAAACGTTATGAGAGGCTTTAATCAGATGTGTCTAATGGACATTCGAATCTAACAAATCTTACGTACGAACTGCCATCACTGATACACTTTTTTCTGAAAGAAAATAATAACTTTTTTTAAAAAGTATTGAAAACACATCTAAATTTATCACAAATTATCAGTTTTATCCTTGAACTATTGATCCATGGCTTTAAAACATTTTTTTACTTGACGAAGTAAACCTTAGATACATCCGAATTTGCCACATCACATAGCAAGTGGTCTCAAACTCTTGTAGAAGCATGAGACTCTTAATAAAAAGATCGAGAGAACGGTTGAAAACACCCCTAAATTTGGCGTAAATTTAGGGGTGCATTGCAAGAATATCGGTGGTGTATATAAGTTCAGTTATCAAGTAAGGTAATGTTTTTAAGATTGTCAATAATTTAAGAAACTAATTAATAATATGTGCCAAATTTAGAAGTGTTTCCAACCCCACACCAGGACTGTTTGTCAATATAGATTGTTGGGAAAGTAGATGAATCAAAATTTGATGAAGTTTAATATTTGTTTGTCAATATTGAAGAATAATTTATACTCCGCCAATATTCGAAGTTAAAAGAGGAAGGAAAAAGAGTGACTATAGAAGGTGAAAAACACATGTGGAAGAGCACAATTGAATTTGGAGAGCCCATTGAGACTGCAAGAGTCCGTGAACCAATGAACAGTTATAACAACAACATTCTTTTCATAATAATAATAATAGTGAAGATCGTTTGGTGTGATGGCTAAAGAAAAATAATTTTCAGTTAAGTGTTTAGTGCTCTTCAATTGTTTGTTTTGGTTACAAAGTGTGGAATAACATATTTCATGACTAGGATAAGTTATCCCTTCTTGTGGGTGGAATATTAATCCTGAGATAATTTATCGGGAATAAAACTATAAAATAACAAAAGTACTCCTTAAACCCTCATAAACAAACAACTTATTATTAGCGAGTAATTTTGTAAACAAACAACTTATTCTTAGAAATTATACCATTGACAAACCAAACAACCAAATAAAAAATAGTTTCAACATAATTAATCTCATCATAATTTATCTATCATAATTAATCCCAACATAACTTGTCTTCAAATCAGACCCCTAACAACAATAATAATACTCCATAAATAAATAGTGATGGTGACATTTTTGACAAAGACACATTTTTGGAAAAGAACATTTTTATACAGTAACCAATTTGGATTTATCTCTCTCACACATACCCTTCAAGCTAGTCAGGTTATCATTCACTAAACAAAAAGACAATTACTATTTGGGTATTTTTGAAATTTGTAAGAATAAGATAAAAAATGTACTACTCTCTCCGTCTCATTTTATATGATGTAGTTTGATTCGACACGGAATTTAAGAAACAAATGAAGACTTGTATAACTAGTGATCCAAAATGAATGATAGAAATTTGTGTGGCTATTTCATCAAGGATAATATAAACATTTTATAGTTAAATTGTTATTTAATATAAAAATGTGTCATTCTTTTTTTGACGGACTAAAAATGAAAGCAAATCACCTAAATTGGGACAGACGAGTAACATATTCCAATTATACAAATTTGTATACATTGACAATGTAACCTATCGCCTCTACCTCCGCCATGAGCACCACCGTTTCTATCGAAAAGTTCTTCTCAAATTCCCATCTTTTCTTAATAAAAATTGAACACAATCACTAAAAATTCACAACGACACTAAAGACACCCCCAAAGCCCTCTTCTTGTAAATTACATTTTCTCCACAAAAATAGAAATATACACAAAAAAAATAGATTTTTTTAAAAAATGAACGGGGGTATATAAAAATATTTATTTAAGAATTGCTCTAATTATGAGGTTGTCGCTAGTAGTTGTTTGGTCCTTTATTCTACGTTTTTATTTGAAATTATGATTACTATTTGTCTTGCCAGAAAATCATATTAGAGTGTGATTTTTTTTTTCTTGAGGAGATGAGAGGGGGAAGAGGTGTACGAGTGTAGTTGGTTGTATTACACGCACACTAATTGATTGAGAAAAGGGTTTAAAAAGTTCAATCTCATAAAGTTTAAGTGTTTAATTGACAAAATCATGAGTAGAATAGTGAGGTTGATGTTTGAACGAGGTATAAGGGCTTTCCGGGTTATCCCGCCTTCTAATTTTGGTGACTCTATAATTATAATTTTCCACATTACATGTTCATATAAAGACTACAAGATAATTGCTACATCCTGCATATTTTTAGTTTTAAACCACAAAATTCCAAAGTCCATTTTACTTTCTTAAGCTCCATGTCAAATCAAAATTAGACGAACAAATTGACATAGAGGACTACTATATCTAGTACTAATAATGCAGAGCCTTTGTTATCATCAAAGGAGTCAAAATTCAAACTTTATGAGTTCTAAATTTTAGGATAACAACATCCTACAAATGAGTTCTAAATTTAATCTTTTATAAATAGTAAAGTTTTTCATAATACAATTACATAGTCATTTGAACTAAAACTATTAGATTCGGCTGAACTCATACCGTCCGGTCCCCCACAACCACTATCTAAGCAAAACTAAATAACTTTAACTCATGCTATCCTATATTTGTATAAAAATATAATAAGCAAAAAAACAGTAAGTAGGAGTAATATTTTCTGATGTAGAAATGTTGATTCTGTACTGGTATCATTTTGGTAAAGAGAGGGGCCTGGTGGGTACTGTTAAGGTGGAAAACAAAAGCAAGAATTGACTGATCACAGAGTAATTGCACCAAGGTACTATCAAATGGTGTCCAGAATCCAAGAAGCTTATGTAATGTTGCTTTCAAGTATGCAAAAAAGAGATAAAAATATGAAGCAGGTAAAAAAAGTCATATTCTCTCTCTCTCTAATATGATATGAGTGTATAGTGTATTTGCCCTCTGACTGATATAATAGGTCATGCATGCATGGGTCAATCACTTCCTTCCAAATATTTCCAACTTTATTTATCATTTGCTTTCCATTTTCATTTCCTATTACTAGTCATTTCAAGTAACCCTACTTTTTCCCTATATATAAAACTACAACTATTCAGCTATACACCCATAATTACTTTTTCTACATAATTAGACATGGAGACAAAAAGTGATAATTTTAAAGATGGAGAAGAGGAAAAAAATGACTACTACTGTAGTTCTAGATCAGGAGTACTAGATTCTCTTGAAGATGAAGAAATTAAGAGGAAAATATGTTGTCACTCTTTGTATGGTCTTTTGGTTCAGACTCACTTGGATTGTTTGAAGGTATTTTGTTATTTTCACATCAATTATTCATCAAGAAATTAGGGTTCATGATTATTTTCTCGGATGGTTACTCAATTAGTAAAGTACTAAACTCGTATTGCTTCTTGATTTTCTAATTTTTCTTTAGAAAAGAGAGAGTGAATTTCTGTGATAATAATTGTTAGTTGAGTTAGAAGTTATTCAAGTTGGAAATTCATTAATTACTTGTATATATAATTTTGGTGTACTGTGTTATAATTAATTAGCAGGTTTGTTTGGGGATCACTGAGATTGACAAAATTGATCAAAAAACTGAAGAAAAGTCATCAAAATATAAGAAAGTTATCTCACACACAATGGATCATCAAGCAGAATTGAATAATAAGTTCAGCTCACTCACAATGGACCAACCAGCTGAACTGGACAACTTCATGGTAATAATAAGTTTATTTCTTTTTTTTTGCTTTATAATCCCATTTTATGGACGGTAGTGACAGAACCAGGATTTCATCAAAAGATAGAGTTCGACATTTATAGTATATACATAAAAATAAATTGACCTTGTATATGTAGTGTGATTTTTAGAGGTCCGGACACAACTAGAAACAAAGGTTTTTCCTTCCATGAATCAATGAAAACTTGTGTTATTAACATGATTTCCCCATCCATTATCTCTTAGATGACTAGTTAATTAATGTGACCTGATTGTGTTTAAAATAGTTGTTACTATTCTATATAATTCTATGTTTTAGGAATACATGTAGCTTTAATTTTGTGTAAAATGCTAATCAATGGTGTGGACAGGAAGCATATTGTGTGGCTCTAAGCAAGCTAAAAGAGGCAATGGAGGAACCTCATTTGGAGTCCATAAAGTTCATCAATCATATGTATTCTCAGCTCAGTGAACTCATGGAACTTCCTACTTCTACTTCCACACCATCTAATTTTGGTAACATTAATTACTTACATTTTCCCTTTTTACCAAATTTAGCACACACTTCATGATAGTAATTCATATTACTAGCTATTTTGGTAAATGAAGAGGAACGGATTTTGATGTAGTAGTATCATGACTAGATGTACACGTTATAAATGGCAAAAAGGGCAGGTAACGTTATCAAAAATGGGAAATTTGTGCGGTAGAACATATTTTTTTTCATCGAATCAAATTACTGGAAAAAATGTATGATGGAAACAAACTATCAATGAATTAAATAGTGGAAATCAAACTACCTGTTTTTTTTCCATATGAAAACATTACTATTTTTTATTTTCTCATCGATTCAATCCAAAATGTTCATATGAAAATAGCCTCTAATTATTTTTCAGAGGGAAAACAGTGATTTAAAATTGTGAATTCTTGTGACACAATTATAATGTTAAATATGTAAATTATTTTTCAAAAAATCTTTAAAATTGTTTCCCTAAGTGCACGATTAAAATAAAAAATTTGACTCTCAAAATTCGAACAATATCATATAATTTGGGATGAAGGCTAGGAGTAAATAAGATGGTAATAAAAGTTCACAACTTGATATTTGTTCTTTTAAAAACCAAGAAACTAAAGAATCTAGCAATTGGTTCTTGTTTTTTTGTTTTTTTGTAGATGGGATGAAGGCCCATGGCAACAAATGAGATGGTGGCAGGAGGAAGCTAGATGATTGATAGAGCCAAGATTCTATAAGCTCATAATTTATCTAATTATTTACTACTAATTAAGTTACTTTATCTATGTTTAGTAATCGATGTATGGTGGAATTTCTTTGTTATAGCTAGATTGCCACAACTCGTATGTACTAGTATGTTTTTATTTTTATTTTTTATGTAGCATTATGTTAATAATAATGAGGACTCCCAACAGCTGGTCGAACTCATAATTAAGAGTTGGAGATGTTAATTCTGATATGATTATAAGATATATTATGAAAGAAAGGCTTGTTGATGAATACAACTCCACCTATTAATTATACATATGTTACGTTCGTTATACGTGTCTCGATTTATTTATGATCACTTATAAATGAAATTAAAGATGTTAGTGTGGCATTTAATATTATATTGTATAATATATTATGTCTCATGCATGACACTCATTGCTGCATTTGCTCTAATATATATGTGAATATTGACATTTTATGCCTCGTTACTCAAGATATTGTAAAAATGGCATAAAACTAAAGATAAGTTTATAAAAGGCTATCTTCCTCTTTTGAAGTACAATTGAATGAGCGTTACACTTAATTATTTTTCATATGGTGTTAATTGACTTCAGCTGTATGATTTTACAGCAGCCAAGTGAATACAGAACTGATCGAGTACTCGTCGATCGCTAAATAGTTCATAACCAAAATTATAATCTCCGTTCAACAATAGTTGTCCACTATTGACTTGACACACCTTTAGAAACAATAAATAATTAGGGTTACCCTTTGAATTGCTTTGAAAAGTATATTAGATATTAAATAGTATCTAATAGCAAAAATAAAATAGATAAAATAAATAAATAATTCATTAATTTTTTTAAACTGAACAAATATTGTAAGACATTTTTTTTAATACAGCAGACAAGTAAAAGAACTTTAATTTGCTATGATCAGGATAGTTTGAGTATTGGATCATATCATATCCTAATATAGAAGCCTAAGTCAACTTAAACAGCTGAATTGGTCACACTTTTATGAGTCAAAATCCACACTTTGTGACACTCAACACTCTTCTGGAACATTAATGTTTTGCATAAATTGAACAATAAAATGATTTTTTTTAAAATTTTGTTTCTGCTTATTGTCGATTGGTATCTGTTTTGGGGACTTGTTAATTAATTTGCACTGAAAAACATAATTTTAGAAAATAAAATATTTTTATTCTCAAAACTCAAATATATATATATTAATTTGTTCAAAGATGAAAGGGACTTACCCGGATTCAACAATTAATTGCTTGCAGGTTCACGATAACTCAATAATTTTTATTCAACAATATTAAAATATTCTTCAAGTATTTATGAATATTAAACTATGAATTCAATTATTATGGTATATTAACTATCCAGAATCTACAGAAAACTTAGAATTCTGGAATATGTAATGAGATAAGATGTAGATGATCAGTCCAATCGGATAAGGAATGGTTATTCTATATAGGTAGCTACTTAAACAAACATGGTTTCAGATTCTAGCACAAAACCTTTTTTTTTCTTCAGTCGTGTCAGATTATGTCACCTTTACTAATGACCTTCCTTTCATCTATTGCTTCTTGTTGCCTTCTTACCAATAGTCCCTGTGCCTTCTGATATACTCAAGTTAAGTGACAAACAAAAAAGGTAAAAGTGGAAGCACGGTTTGGGGAGGGATCTTTACTTGTTTAGCTAATGGTTGATTAATATTTATTTTATTTATTAAGAAATTTATCTACTTCATCTGACTCCAAATCCTAAGTAATTCACTATCATATTGAAATTCTAATTCTTTATAAAGAAGTTTAGATTCCAATATTATGCACTGATAAAAATCGATCTCCGACAATTCATTTGGACTAAATATTTTTTATGAAATTATTTTAATGATATCGATCTCTGAAGGTTGATTTATTTAGTGAAAAATGAGAGAAATTGCAAAAAGATTGAGCTCGGTAAAAAGTTATTTTTAACAACCAACCTCTTTTTTTTTTTTTTTGTTGCAAAATAGTCACCTTCAAAGTTTGACGTTCATGACAGAAGGTAAGCTTCTGAAGAAGGGATGCACATTACATCTTAGTCGAATTCTACATAGAATTGACAAAAGAAAATTAGAAAATATATAAAAATAAATTCAGAATCAACTGTTGAGACGTTTTTTAGATTAAAATTCAAGAATTGAACCAGCTCATTACACAATGAATTATGCTTACTATTGGCCGGGAAAGGGAGATCACTATGGGGTGTACTGAAGGCTAACATAACATCTTGGCTGATCAAAAGATTAAAAAATAAATGCTGGAGCCAGGGTGTACTGTTGGCAACATGGAGGCTGATTTAGACATAGATTACTGTATAATTTTGATCTTTCACACAGAGTACATAGATAATGTACATAATTTTTTTTTTACCAAAATATGTAATATATTATGCATATTTATAAATTATACACAACATATACAATCGATGTGTATAAATATTATAATTTGACCATACTAATAATAAACTAAAGGATACATTTTGATTTATTATGTGAATTTTGGACTTTAACGTGACTTTTTTTTAGTATTTCTAGTCACATTTAATAAAGAGGAATTTTAGCAAATAGTCATTATAATAAATTTAATTATGCTTCATAGCTATAGTTTGCATATTTACAGGTTGTAGCTACAGTTTAAGCTGTCTCATTTGTATAATTCACGGGTTTGTTAGTATAATTGAACTATTTTTGTATAAACTCTAAATAACGAATTCATACAAATACAAACATCTGAACTTTACACAGTTATACTAATTACATTATACAAAAATTATGCAAATTCTGAATTATACATACGTGCAAATTATACAAAATCGAAACCTCATCCCACATAATTATCACGGATTGTGGTCGCGATGACTGTGATAACTAATTAACTAGTATATATTTGCTTAACCATACAATTTCCCCTTAATCATAATAGAATTCAAATGTGTTAGAAACTTAAAAAGAACAGAACTGTCAAAAAATATACTTGAGATATCACTTTGAAACTATCTAAAACATAAGGGATCATTTTTGTCATTTTGTCATATTATATTTACCAATATGAAGACTGAAGAGCCCTTATCTGTAGCAGCAGAAGAAGAGAAAGGATGATGAGCCTCTCCATTGCCTCACCTTCAGGTGTTACCTTCACTTCCAAGATTAACCTCTCCAAATCCTCCTTCCATGGCATTCAGATTCCTAAAATCATTCAGGCGCGTGCAGTAAACGCGCTGCCTCCTTCTTGTCCGTCTTTGGTGGTGAAAATGGCGAAAAGGGAAGAGGAATTGAAGGAAATCAGAACCAAGACTACTGAAGAGCTTCAGGAAGAGATTGTGGACCTTAAAGGAGAGCTATTTATGCTTCGTCTTCAAAGGTCCGCTCGAAATGAGTTCAAGTCCAGCGAGTTTCTGCGAATGCGAAAAAGGGTAATCTCTCTTTTCTCTGCTTTTGCTGTATATTTATATTAATTTTTTAATGCGTATGAAGTTCTTACCTTTGGAATTAGCAAATTTGACTGTTAAATGATAGTAGTAATTGTGAAGTTTTCAACACTGTACTGTTTTTAATGTCACCTCATTCCAATTATTAGATTTAGGTGCATATCTGTGTGAAGAATGAAACAGTTCCTAATTATGGGAACACTGCAGAGATACCTTTGCTGCTTAGTGCACACGGGATTCTTGAGATATGTGATGAGTTTTATTTGAATGGTGAATTTGAGTCTTAATTAAAATCCAATTTGTGACATTTAAGTTTTAGAAGGAAGTGTTCCTTGTGTCCTGCAGCAAGTACTGAAAATAGATGGAGTGTATGATTAAGGAAGAGGAGTAAGTGCACAGTAAAAGTCTACTGCGAAAAAGGACATAGTTGAGAGATACTGATGTCTATACCTGAGGTGTCTAATCAATCCCATAACCGATTCTCTTTAATTGACTATAGTGATTTATTCAGTATGAGCAGACGCTACAATAGCAGCTTAACCAGCTTAAAGTGGTTTGAATGTTGTTCAAAACTTGTCTTAAATGCTTTTATCAATATGTATTATGATTCTTTCCTGTTCTTTGTTTTAGCATTATTCACATATCCGGTGCTTGTTTTGATAGACTATTTGCCTCTTATGGTTGTATGTGTGTGTATATATACATAACACCTTTTATAATGTATTGCAATCATTTGTGCGCTAATAAGGTATACTTTTCCCTGCCAAGGAGTCTCTTCTGAAGAGGCAGTACTAAACAACTGATATCTCACTTTTGATAACACTGTGTATAATCATGTTCATTTTCCCATTTCCCTTCAGAAATTGCAGGTTCTTTTTCTTCATGTATTTACTTCTTGGTTTTATTTTACTTCACTTTGATGTGATTTACATAATGTGCTAGATTGCAAGGATGCTTACAGTTAAACGGGAGAGAGAGGTTGAAGAAGGGATTAACAAGAGGATATCCAGGAAGCTCGACCGGAAATGGAAGAAAAGCATTGTCCCTAGACCACCCCCCTCTTTGAAGAAGCTACGAGAGGAGGAGGCAGCAGAAGAAGCTAAGGAATCTGCCTCCTGATTACAGACATTTAAACTAGCAGGCAAATGTTGTATTTTCTTTTCTGGCTTCTCCTCTCATTTTGTTGATTCCCCATACGTATAGTTTATAACTGCTCCTGAAATTTTGTATTAAACCAACTTAATTTGCAAGTGATCATTCTTAACTATGTTCCCAATCATTGAGGATGGTATCAATTTTCTTCCAGTCAAAATTGTACCTGAATGGTGAAATCTGTTTCGGTTTCTTCCAAGTTCTCTTTTTTTTTTTTTCCTGAACCTCCAATTATGACTGCCACAAATTATCAGCTAGAAGATTCCTGTAATTTGAACTACTTCACCTTCCTGGGAAAGGACAGGTAGTAAAATACAAGGTTGGGATGAAGAGAACTTCACGAAAGTCTACGCAAAAACAAGTCTGTTGAAAAGGCTATGTTCACTTCATCAAAGCTGATTTAACTTGGCTACAAAGATTCTACCAAATAGGAATACATCTCATTTTTTAGTTTCCTCGATGTAGTCGTTCTCAAATTTCTGAAATAGTATAGTTTCCTTTTGCTCTTTGCTGCTTTAAGTATGTGGATAAGATGCTCCATACATAGTTGTGCTGTCTTCTTCGTTCTGTTTTAGTTGGATACAGGTTTTTTTATCCTGGATATATCGCAACGTAGCTATGATTCAAACATGTCAATGGTTAATGCCCTACCCACTTCCCTCCTCTTTCACTCTGTTTCGTGTCTTAACACTAGTAGTGCAATTGGTTTTCTTCAATGCAGATGTCTTTACACTATTGATATGTGAAAAAGCATAAATATTATGCAGATCGTTATATAGTTTGCTAGGATCATGGTAACCTCTCCATGGAATGTTATGATTTAAAAAGTTTATAGTTCTATAAAGCCATATCTCTGACCATGAACCCCTAGCTTTTGACTATTAGATGATGTTGAGTTAGGATCATCCATCTTAACAAAAAGAGGAAATGGTGGTGGATTTTTCACATTTGCCTCCTTCCATTCTCAGTAATCACCTTGATTCTGAATAATGAATGAGAAATCTCAAATATAGTAGAATCAATAACATTTAACCATTCTTAATAGGACTTATTACTTGTGCAATATTGCATAGTTTAAGCCAAAGGCTCTGATTTTGACAAATTAATTATAGCATACAACCCAAACACCAAGATGCAAAAGCATATATCTACTTTTCAACCAAAACAACCCCACCAAAGAGTGTGATCCCTTGCGGAGTTTTATATTTGACCCCGAACCTAACCTGTTATACTCAGACAAGTAAAATGGAAATAAATAATATATGTAATCTAGTATTGCGTGTCTGACGAGTCACCAAAAATGCCTCCCAGGATTGATGATCCTTCATTTCCACCATTATTGTCACCACCACCTATGATCCCCTGCATGAAAGTCTGACCAACCTGTTGAGCTGCACCTCCTACAAGTCCTTGTATTGCAGCATTCATCAAATTATTCCCGAAACCACTGTTTGCCCCTGGAGTCTGCATATACTGGTTTGGCCTCACTTGTCCTTGAATCGTAGTAGGTTGCAGGAACTGTTGCTGTGGAACTGCACTTGTACTAGCACTATGAAACAACTGGTTTGGCCTTGCTTGTCCTTGAATTATAGGAGGTTGTAGGAACTGTTGCTGCGGAACTGCACTTGTACTAGCACTATGAAACAGCTGGTTTGGCCTCGCTTGTCCCTGAAATACTGTAGGCTGTAGAGAATGGTTGTTAGTTATTGCACCTGTGCTTGTGGCATGCATCAAATGATGTGACCTTGCTTGTCTACCCACAGTAGCCTGCTGGAATTGGTTAGGAGCCCCTGGGAATGAATGGTGGTGCTGGAGGGCAGTTGACTGTGAAGCTTCCTGCCTAGGGGGAGAAGTTAAACAATCCAAATGAACATCAAACTCACAAGCAGGACATCTATAAAGCCACTGCTTGACTCCAATCTTGCGGCATACATCACAAGAGAAGCCTTTGGCATTAGCATAAGGATTCTTGAAGGTGAGTTCAAGTGAGCATTGGTGCAGTTCGTGTGTGATTTTGAGGGGTCTAGATGCACAAATCACATGGAGATCAAACTCACAATAACTGCAATGGTAGCTAAAGCCGGTTCCATGGCGTTTACAGGCATCACAATTGAACTGGCCACCGGGGTATTTAGACATTGGGAGGAGGTTGAGAGGGTGGTTCGGATGAGAGGGGTGAGTAATCAGCTGTGGGAATTTAGCACAGCTTAAATGAAGAGTGAAGTTGCAAGGCCTACATATGTACATTTGGCCTGATGGTGGAAGTCTGCATCCTGAACAAGGGCTTAGATCTTGGAGTTGGGTGCATAACTCCAATTCATGTGGATGACTAAAGTGCTTTAGGCTTGAAGTTGGATCATTGTTCAGTTTCACCCTTCCCATCTTCTTGCCTCTTTTCTCTTCTTTTCTCCTATTTTTTTCCTCTTTACTGTTCTGATTTGGAGAATTAATTGTTATAAAAAGGAGGTGATTAGGGGATGAACTGTAGCTAAGACAGAGTGGCAACCAGTTGACTTTTGGAATTTATGGGATTAAGTCTATGCCCAACACGGTTTGTGTCACTGATTGGGATGTGTGCAGTAATGCAAACAGCATTGATTGGTTCTTCTTTGACCAATTCTCATAGGATGTTTACTTCAAGTTTTCATTATGTGTCTGTGGGAGGGGGGGCTAATTGTTGGTGGCTCTCTAGCTTCTTTTTTTCACCACCTGGTGTCTGGAGCCCATATTGGAGCCCAACTAAATCCGGATTGCGCACTGCATGTTCCATTCGGAGGTGGTGCTCCCAACAAGATTTTCTCCATACCGAGGGTTCGAACCCAAAAACTCTGATTAAGGTTGAAACAGTCTCACAACTCAATAACCCATGTTGGTATTCTCTAGTTTCTTCATAAGAAAATGATACATTAAAAGCATATTCAATTTCAGATATAATGTTGTTAGAAGGAAAGAAAAATAAATTATGGGTTATAGTGTGCAAGTGATATAGTTACCTTTCTCAAAAAAATAAAATATAAAAAATGAGCGAGTGTTGACCTAGTTTAATACACATCCTAACCTGGAATTCTCTACTCACCTGCAATAAATTAGATGGTCTATTTTAATTCCATATGACATTTAAGTATTCTGAGTTGGACCCAGAAGCCACCAACGTGATGCAGTAGTAGGTTGCTCAAATAGTTGTGGATTCGAGTCACTAAGGTAGCAAAAAAGTAGGAGCTCCTAGGACTTAGGAGGGGTAAAAGAAAAAAAATCTCAATAGAAGCAAAAAAAGTTCATTATATTTTTTTTTCATCAGCTAAAGTCTTAGCGGATAGAGTTACATGTTTCATAAAAGATTCATGATAAAATAGTCGAGGTGTATCCAAATTAGTTCGGACATGATTATAAGAAAAGTTCATTTATGATTGAGTTAAGGAGCAACTTGATCACAATTCACAAGTGGCTGGAATATTCAATACGCAGTAGTTGACTTGACTTTCTCTACATGCTCATTCAGGGATAAGTATTGGAAACTCCAAAGAAAAGAAAGAGTTACTAGTTTCATTAAATCTTTCTTATGTTGAATTTCTTGTGATGTAAATTTATTAATATCAATTTTAATCACAAATCACCATTATAATGGGGTTAGATTAGACATTGACCCCTTTTTTTAATATTGGAGCAAGGGCAGATTTTCAATTTATGATGCATATTATGTTAAACATATCTTTTTTCACAAGCTGCAAATGATTACTAAAACATTGAAAGATTCCGGGACTGAAAAATACCGGCTAAGCACTCAAATGGGCAAAAAGAATTATAATCTGTCAGACAGCCATGAGACCATCTCAAGCCTGAGATCAGGTCTAAGAACGATCATCTACTGCAACCACAGCTCGAGGAGCCATAGATGTCCGTTAATCACGCTCTGGTCACATGGCCATGCTTCATCAACCAGATTTGGTTTCCTGTCTCCTTAGAAATCAAGGATACAGTGGTACGAGCCTATAGAACAGATCCTGTTCAAGTAAGGTCGTGACATATGCTCCTGGTCAGAAGCCTCATAAAGCTGGAGCTTATGTATTGCACTGCCGATGTGGGAACAATATGTTGGCCCCTGATGCAGTGTCGCTGACTACAGTGCGCAATCTCCAAGTCTCAAGTGCAACAAAAGCTTCGCTGATTTTTGATTCATTACAGAAAAATAATTATACAATAAGGTTAAATCAAACCAATTCCCAGTAGGAAGAACGGTTAGTAACTGTGTTCAAAGTAGTAAACCAGAAATCCTTTTAAGAAGAAAAGAAAAAATATCCGAGACCACATAATTCATTGTGTCGTTAAGAAAGGGATAAAACATATATATTTGTTAAAGAAGCAGGGACACCTCAAACTTTAGTCACAACAAAGACTCGACTTTGTGTGTAAGAAAATATATGCATATGCAGAAGAAGAAAAATCATTCATTCAATTCAAATCCCAAAAATGAGGAAAACTCCTCTATCACTTTGGAAAAAGTCACAATCATTTAGAAATATTACAACCTTTCGAGTAAGTCACAATCTTTTGGAAAAATCACAACTCTTCCGAATAATCACAACTTTCCAAAAAAATGACAACCCTTCATTTTCCATTCACCACTTTTAAACCCCAATAAGAACCAAAGGAAACAGAATTCTCTGCCAACAATAAATTCAGTAGCAAAGCCTAATAGTTTCTTAGTTTTTCATTCGAGACGATCAATCTCCAGTAGAGGCCGCAGTAATGGCCCGAATCAGAGTGAGAGTAACTAAAGAGCAACTGCATCAATCAAGAATGGCAGAGATTTCAACGTCAATAAAATCAATAACATCAAAGAAACAAAATATAACAAAAGAATTTGAAAAGGGTGATGAAGTTGAAGTGGCAAGTCACGAAGATGGATTCGTAGGCTCTTACTACACAGCAACTATTATTTCTAAGCTTGACGCTAATCATTACATCGTCAAGTACAAGACTATGTTGACTGATGATGAGTCTGAACTGCTGGAGGAGGTGGTCACTGCAGGCGAGGTCCGTCCTGTTCCACCTCATCAAGATGAAACAATGTCAGAAAAAGGATTCCGTGTATACGATATTGTTGATGTGTATGCCAATGATGGATGGTGGTTTGGGTGTATCAGTGGGAAAATTGGAGAAGAGTACTATGTCTATTTCCCAACAACTGAAGATAACATTGCATACCCTTCTCATGTGTTGAGATTTCATCAAGAATGGTGTAAATGCGGGTGGATATCTCTCATGTCATGACAAGGAAGGATTTTCGACTTGTGCTGATCTTGAATTCAGGAAATTATTTATCATTCGTTTTATGTCAATTCAATTTTTGTTGCGAAATTGTTACATATGCTCATAAAGATTTTGATTTTCTAGTGGTTGCAATTATTTGATTTTTCTCTCATTCCTTTTCTTATGATGTGTTACTCCAGAATCGACACTTCCCAAACTTAGAAGGATCAAAACATATAGATCATGTAGAACTATAATGTACTCAAACTGAAAGTGTTCATCACACAATACCTCAGTGAAGTGCTAGTTGAGATTGAGATCAATCAATAAGTGCGAAGTCAAATATTTGTGAACAGTGTTTTCAAAAACGTTTTCAGGGCGATTCTCGGAGCAGGTTGTATAAAAAATGCTCCGGGGCGCAAATTGAAGGCGGACATCTGTAGGGCGTAAGTCCTACAATTATATGCCTGGGGCGTTATTTTTTTTTTAATTGGTGTAATGATACTTATATTTTATGCTATCATGTTTTTTTCAGCTTGTAGTCATTTTTTCTATAATGTATAAATAAACTTTCATATAAAATGACATAGCTATAAATAATTTTTTAGATAATCATATCTAAAATTTATAGGATAGAGTTACCAATCTCAAATAGTAATTATAATACTTTCTTTTCTATATTATTGGTTATAAAATTCACTTTTAAGTGAAAAAGCTATTTGTATGTTTTAATATAATTTTCATCTTAAAATTGAACATCACACGAACAACTTATGTGCAAGTGGACAATAGTTGTGATCTTTGTTACAACAATGCTAGGCAGATAAGCTTCCAAACAAAAAAAAGAATGGAAAGTCTGTCCGACAGACTTGAAAGCAATGATGCTCCTGGTATGAAGCTCATAAAGCTAGAGCTTATGTGTTGAACTGCCGATGTGGGAACACTTATTTTGTCCTTTTGGTTCACCTCGAAGAAACAGCTTATGTACATATACATTCACGATTTCTCTTTTATTTTAGTTTATACTAAGTTTCAACAACTCTTTTATGATTCAAATTGACGATATCCATAGGCTGGCTTATGTACATATACATTCACGATTTCTCTTTTATTTTAGTTTATACTATGTTTCAACAACTCTTTTATAATTCAAATTGACGATATCCATAGGCTGGCTGAATCTTGAATTAGCCAAAATAATCATTCTGTTCTTCGTTAATTTGATACATTAGAAAGTCTTCTTAAAGAAGAACTGGAAACCAACAAAAAGAATGGGAGTCTGTCAGACAGCCATGAGACCATCTTAGGCCTGAGATCAGGTCTAAGAACGATCATCTACTGCAACCACAGCTCGAGGAGCTATGGTTGGCTGTTAATCACGCTCTAGTCACATGGCCATGCTTCATCAACCAGACTTGGTTTCCTGTCTCCTTAGAAATCAAGGATACAGTGGTACGAGCCTATAGAACAGATCCTGTTCAAGTAAGGTCGTGACCATTGTTAGTGAATAGAAGGTTATAACGCCAGAGCTTATGTGTTGCATATCCGATGTGGGAGTACATATTAGTAATATATTGGCATGCCACACAATTTCGCTAAGTATACAATCTCCAATTCTAAACTCGTCCAAGTGCAACAAAAACAGCGAAATTTATGTAAGATTTATTATTACTCCTAACTCAACTGAAAAACCAATTAAATAAGTATTATTGAAGAAAAAGTCACTCTACTTTTATCAAATAAACTATACCTTAGAATTATTTTTTCTTTAATTAACTTGAAAAAATGAAACTAAATTTATAATTCTACTGGGGCAGAGGGAGTAATTTGTTTTAAGGTGAAGACCATCAATTTCGTAGAAACCATCCCAATTCCCAGAAGCAAGAACCCCATGACGTTTTTTCGTGTTAATAACTTATATGGTCACTTAACTATAACAAATTATGTAGCGAAGTCACTAAAGTTTATAAGAATGAGAAAGATAAGCATATTATAAACCATAAAGGAAGGAAGTATTACAAAATCAAACTTGAGGAGATGATATAATTGTCTCTTTAGTTTTTTGGTCATAGTAACTTTTTGGTAAAACTAGTTTAAGTTACGTTGAACGACTTTGTGGTAAAACTAGTTTAAGTTGTTGAACGATTTTTTGGTAAAATTAGTTTAAGTTACGTTGAACGACTTTTTGGTAAAACTAGTTTTAAGTTACGTTGAACGACTTTTTGGTAAAACTAGTTTAAGTTACGTTGAGCGATTTAAGCTAAATGATTTTTTGGTAAAACTAGTAAGTTGAATGACTTTTCGATAAAACTAGTTTAAGTTAAACGACTTTTTTGGTAAAACTAGTATAAGTTGAATGACTTTTTTTGGTAAAACTAGTATAAGTTGAACGACTTTTTTGGTAAAACTAATATAAGTTACGTTGAACGACTTTTTGGTAAAACTAGTTTAAGTTGAACGATTTTTTGGTGAAACTAGTAAGTTGAAAGATTTTTTGATAAGCCTAGTTTAAGTTGCACGGTATTTTGGTGAAACTAGTAAGTTGATCGACTTTTTGATAAAACTAGTAATAAGTTGAATGATTTTTTGATAAAACTAGTAAGTCGAACAATTTTTTGATAAAAATAGTAAGTTGAACGATTTTTTGATAAAATTAGTAATAAGTTGAACAATTTTTTGATGAAACTAGTAAGTTGAACGATATTTTGATAAAACTAGGGCAAGTTGAATGATTTTTTGATAAAACTAGCGTAAGCTGAACGATTTTTTTGATAAAACTAGTGCAAGTTGAACGATTTTTTGATAAAACTAGTTTAGGTTGACCCATTTTTTGATAAAACTAGTAAGTTGAACGATTTTTTGATAAAACTAGTAAGTTGAACGATATTTTGCTAAAACTCGTAAGTTGAACGTTTTTTAATTTGGTAAAACTAATTTAAGTTGAATGACTTTTTGCTAAAACTCGTAAGTTGTACCTTTTTTAATTTGGTAAAACTAATTTAAGTTGAATGACTTTTTGCTAAAACTCGTAAGTTGAACATTTTTTAATTTGGTAAAACTAATTTAAGTTGAATGACTTTTTGCTAAAACTCGTAAGTTGAACGTTTTTTATTTTGGTAAAACTAATTTAAGTTGAATGACTTTTTGCTAAAACTCGTAAGTTGAACGCTTTTTAATTTGGTAAAACTAATTTAAGTTGAATGACTTTTTGCTAAAACTCGTAAGTTTGAACGATATTTTGGTAAAACTACAAAGTTATGAAGTAAACTATCATAAATGGAAAACAAAAGAAAATAGGAAAATAATCTCCATTCTTAATCACCAAAGGTAACATAATTCTCTGCCTATAAATTCACTTGCAAAGCCTCATAGTTCCTCACTTTTCATTCAATTGAACCCATCTTCACTACTACTCTCAAAATGGCCCTAACCAATGTGTCAGTAAACAATTCAGAGCAACGCCACCAATCAAAAATTGAAAAGCTCTCAAAGGAAATAGATTCGATAGCAATGAAGACACAACAAATAACAAAACTATTTCAAAAGAACGATGAAGTTGAAGTGGCAAGTCACACGATAGGCTTCATAGGTTCTTACTACGAAGCAATTATTGTTTCTATCGAGGACGCTTATCATTACAAAATCAAGTACAAAACTCTGTTGACTGATGATAAGTCTGCACCTCTAGAAGAGCTTGTCACTATAGGCGAGGTCCGCCCTGTTCCACCTCATCAACTTGAAACAATGTCAGGAAACAGATTCCGTCTATATGATAAGGTTGATGTGTTTTCCAATGATGGATGGTGGTTTGGATTTATTAGTGGGATAATTGGAGAAGAGTACTATGTCTATTTCCCTACAACTGGAGATAACATTGCATACCCTTCTCATGCGTTGAGATTTCATCAAGAATGGTCTAATGACAAGTGGAAAATCCTGAAATGACAAGGAACAATTTTCGATTTATGCTTATCTTGATTTCATGAAATTCTTGATTTACTATACTAAGATAGGAATGTGATTCAAGTTTAGTTGCATATTGTAATATTGCTGATTAAGACTTTGATATGCTAAACATATACTTTTCTAGCCTTAAATTGTGGAATTTTATGTTATCAAATTCATGTTATTTTAAGAATATAAGCATAAAATTACTTGTCACTCCAAAAAATATTATAGGTCGGCGCAAGTGATATGAAACTAAATAAGATATAATGTAAGGAAAATATTTTCATTCATAAGTGAGAAAAATGAAAAAAATCATATTCATATTTCTTTATGAAAAATAATTTTGAATAAATATTGCTTGTACTTATATTATACCAGTACGAAAAAACATAATGTACGTATCCTTCATACATAAAAATTACAGTCCTAATATTCAATTAGCTTACGAAATATGTATATCATTTATAAATAGTCTATATTTCATATCAAATATATATATATATATATATATATATATATATAT